>JAOTQJ010146203.1:0-34438 GCA_025642045.1 Solanum sejunctum | reverse complement strand
CTTGAACCAATTCGGTGTCGAGTATCGTCTCCGTTTTAGCTATCAATTTTAAGCTAAGAAAGTAGGTGACTAACCTACTAGATTATTAAGTCATAATTACTTCAATCATTTTACTTAGCATAAGGCTAATATATCCTCAATTTAACACCAACACATATACACCCTCAATCCTCTTAAGCATGTAGACTCACATATTGCCCGTTAAGACAAGATTCAAGCACTTTCAAGCATTGATGCTAATTTGACCAAAGCATAACATGATTTATTTATATAGCATTAGTACATGTAAAATGTGAGGTGTTACATATTTGGTTGCTTCGGACACCCTTTGTTATCCACAAGAGGAAGGGGCCATTGGATTCAGATAACTATATCAGATGGTGGAACTTTAAGCCTCCACAACCTCCTTATGGAGTACTTTATGAGGAATAAATATGGTCAATGATTACATCTAGTGATTGGAAAATGAACTGGTGCCTCACATGTATGAAGTAAAATGCTCAAGATAAGGGACATGATAGGAAATAACATTTGGTGGCAAATTAAATCAAGAAAGGTGAGTTTCTGATTTGAATACTGGACCAAGTTGGGTGCATTATACTATTTAGAGCCTAACAACAACTCAGAAGAGAAAATAGAGGTAGAGGTCTTTATCACTGATGGTGTATGGGATAAACATATGTACCTAACATATTTATTAGATGAGGAGATAATAGATCATATTTCTGAGGGTATCAAACCTCCACATACAAATGAAATTGTTGAGAAAGCATGGTGGATGGGAAGAACTATAGGTATTTTTTCGGTTAAATCTGCCTGTCAAATAATCAAAGCCAGAAAATGCAAAAAGGAGATAAAGAAGCACCTTTCAGTAAAATGAATCCCATTCAAAATCAATTTTTTCTTCTGGAAGGCCTAGAAAGGCAGGATAGCTACAGAGGATAACTTGATAAGAATGGGTATAAATTTGGCATCACAATGCCAATGCTGTGAAGAGAATACTCAGGAAACCATGAGGCACCTTTTTTTTTATAGTCCCACTAGCAAAGATACTGTGGAGATTCTTTTCTAGTGCAACAAGCATTAGGATCATTGGGCTATAACTACAATCATTGGTCAAGGAGTGGAGGAGTAGGGCTGAAACACATAGACAATAATAGATTTACAATATTATTCCAGCATTTATCTATTGGGAGTTACGGAAGAGAAGAAAAAATAGGATTCATTAAGGAGATACATCTATTCACACTATGATCAACAATGTATAGGTAAATGTTCATTACCTAATTAGGACTATATATCCTAAGATGAAGATATTGAACTTGCCTTGGGTGGAGGTGATTGAGGCTCTAGGTGTCTAAAAACCTAATCTATATCATGTTATAGTTAAATAGTCTCCTCCTGCTATGGGACATCAAATATGTTACCAGATGGAATGAGTAGGGGGAACCCAGGCCTAAGTTCTTATAGATTTTGCATAAGAGATCACAAAGGTGATCTTTGTTATGCAGAAGCTAGAATTTTAAGCCATATGACTAATATCCAGGCAGAGGCAAAAGCAATATTGGAGGTAGTATGATACTAAAAGCATATGTACAATATCATTAAAACTGATTCATTATCCATGCTTAACATTATTCAAAGAAATTGAAAGATTTCATGGGAGTTGACAGAAGTGATTGAAGAGATTCAGAGCCACCTGTAAGCACAACAAATACATATACAACACATATACAGCGAAGGGAACCTATTGGCTGATTAAAATTGCAAATCAAGCGGCAAATACAGAAACAACCCTAATATATGATGAATTCAGGCAACTACCAAGAGAGGGTCATCTGATTATCAATGCAACAAAAGCATAGATTCCTGTGCTAAGAATATAGACTAGACCCATTAAAATCCACCAGATATGAACAAGATAAATACAGCCAGAGATTGTAAAAATAGATACATATATGGCTATACAATTACAAAAAGAAGTTGCTACATATAAAAAAAAATAGGGTCTGCTAGTTTACAAAATCAGTGTCTAGCATATTTGTGTCTATGGATCGTGAAGAACCTGAAAAGTCTGCTTAACTCCACAGATGAAGATGCATGATCTCTAGAACCAAGATAAGAAGAAAGCCTGAAGATCTGCAAAAGACTATGGTCACAGAAGCAAAAGTGGATGTTGTAAGATTTTCACAACCTATGGATTTGCCTAATCGAAGAACTAAGTTTACAAATATGTTTCTCAAAAGTAAAAACAAAAGATAGCACCATATTTTTACATGGAAACACCTCACTCACAAAGGGTGAAAAACCATGACCTATAGCCCTACAAGAATTTTCCCTAACTTTACTAAATCAAATAAGCCTCAACAAAAAGATTAGAAGAGCCTAGTAATCTATGACAACACAAACTTCAAATGAACTACAACTATCCATAAACCTCCGCATGCTTATGTTCCCCAAGTCTTCAAGTTGCCCACAACGTGAAGACACTACCTAATCTCAGTTTATAGATCATTGAGCCATGTAAAACAATATGACTCAACTAAACAATGAAAATAATTTCTAAGACTCAAACTAAAATAATGAAACAGCGTAATCGAATGACTCAAGAATCTTTTCGTTGACTGACACTTTTTTTTGGTGATTGTCTTAGTATTTGATTCTGAATATCTTTTTTAATTATTAATCTTGTTGCTTAGTAAGTCTTCTTCAAATCAAACTCCTTAATTGCCGCCTGAAGATTTAGTGGACTTCTCATTCGCTTGAAACTCTTCTTTCTCACCAACTCCTTCATAGCCTGTAAGTTCTGAACTGGATTCCTACTTTCATGGTGCGTCCTCATCTCTGAGTACTCTATCCAGTCCGCACCTTGTGGAATCCTATCTTAACATAGTAGAATCAGTGCATTAAAGAACCTGATCAAACAACATATTCATGATCCAATATTCATCATCAAAACTCCTCTTGACTCAACATATTCCCCCTTTCTGATAATGACAAACCTCCTAAGTATTAGCATCTATCCATCCCGCCTACAGCTACTAAGAGAAAGCTTTTAGAATGAAGCACGTTAAATAAGGGTTATAAATATTGAACAACTCAGATATAATTTCCCTCTATTGCCATCATCAAAAATAGTTATGGATAATTAACCATGATTGAAAAACTCAAAAACAACAACTCATGGAAGCCACCAAAAGAATAGAGTAGTACAATAACACTTGAATTCATTAAAAATAACATAATCACAAGAGAATAGAGTACATCAGAATTCAAAAGCAGAAAAAAACAAGAACAAAAGTCAAATATTCAAAAACATATTAATGATCAGCAATATCTAGTACCAACAGAAGAAACAGTTTAAAGGAATAGTTTAATTAGAGGGAGCATTTGGGGGAATGAGCAAGGATAATTTATGGAAAGTGTTAGTGTGGGTAGCCCATTCTTTGTTCAAGGTGTCCTCCAGGTCAGAAATCCTAGCACGCAATGCACTTCTCTCTTATGCAAACTCTTCATATGCATTTGCAAGCTCAATAGTCTTAGCATTCGGAGCAGTCCGAAGTTTGTGAAGAGAGGTGCCAGTGCGCTATATAGAAACAGGTAGAGCAACATAGTTTACCTGTCCAAGCACATGTTTGTCGGTCTAGATAGTCCAGACCTGAATAAGGATAGAGAAGTCCTTAAAGATATTAGAAAGCCAGAAGTCATATGGAAGAGCATTCCCATTTTTATACTAGAAGAGGACATGCGACATGTGCTTACTCATCAAACTTGGCAGATTGATAGGAACAGTTAAGTCTAATAGTTCCATCAATGTTAGATCAAAATATCTAGCCTCCGATCGGCATTCCTTCCTAGGGATAATGCCTTGTGCACCATATCAAAATATAGATTGTGAAGGGAGGACATTTCCTTGTGTGCCATATGTCTGTGCTAGAAAATATTAAGATGACCAGATTTTTTTCGTGATAACTCAAGAAAAAAAGGGAGGTTATCAAATGGAGGATATTCTTGGCAAAATATGCTAATCCCACCCCTTATTTGGACTTCCCAAGATTCTCGTAACATTACTCACACAAAAAACTATTGGTTTCCCTCGAAAAGAAATGGCAAAAATAGAGTCACTAACCTTTTCCTATCCATAGAATTCATACATTTCAAGCTTTGAAAATTTACATTAAGTGTCACCTAGAAGGAATAGATCAGACAACCCCTAAAACTCTAGTTAGAAATAGGGATGTCCATATTGGGGCCCCTAAACCCAGTAATGACTCACCCTCAGATGAGGGAACGCTTTTGAAAATGAATGAGGGAAAGAAAATTGGGGTCTGGCCTATCTATGGATGATGTGTCAAGTTTACTCTTAGGTCCTGAATTATCTGAAGGAATAAGAGGAAGTACTTGTTTCTCTCTACTGGAAGAAGCTCTACACTTGGAGGTAGGCTTGGTGGTGGAAACTGAAGGTCTGTTAGGAGAACTCATTGACTGAGTTTTGGGTGGCTTAGGATAATGTTGTTTTTTATATTTTGTCGAACTTGGCAGATTAAGAGATCACTGGAAGAAGAGGGAGCAGGTTCCTTTTTTTGTTTCTTGCTCTTATGCGAGCTTCTTTAAGAGCGACCTCTTATTCGTGCTTACGTTGCCTTGTCTGAGGAATGTATAAAGAAACATATAAAGGTAAGCATTTAGGAGATGGAACTTCATCCATCATTTCAATGGGCTCACTAGTAGTTCTTCTAAAGTAAGGTCTTATCAGTTTAGAAGATGGAGCCTCAAATGACAAAGTAGTTTCTAGCGTTGGTTGAATAGAATCTAGATTTAACCCTTGAGGGAATGAAGAAGAGGACAATGGAAATGGCAGAATCGCCTCAGAAAACCTATTGGGAAACCCACCCCAGTTAGAAAAATCAAAGAAAGTGAATGACAGAGGTGGTTGTAGGTTAGTTGATTCATGTAACATCAAAGTGAAGGGTGTTTGGGTTTTCTGGTTCTTGAGGGTTGGGTTTTAGGGATTTTGAGAGGGTGCCATTATTGAGTGTGGTTATTCTTGGTAGGGAGAGGAGAGTTGTTTCATATATAGTTAGATTGGGGAGATTAAAGGATTGATAGTGATGTGTTTTAAAAGGAAAAAGGGATGAATCTTATTGGTCAGTGAAGAGCTGACTTTAACGTCAGCCATAATTCTATAGTAGGAAAGGAGAGTTAAGGAAAAGAGGTCAAGGAATTAGAACCACTTAACACTTACTGTTTCACAACATAAGACAATTATTACATGAGTTATTTTTAGTTTCCTTGCTACCTCTACACCCGAGCTAGTAACTTGTACACTATAATACACATCAAAGTGAAATTAGTCTAGTTCACTATATTTCAAGGATCATTATATGAGACAGATGAGTTAAGAACATAATACTGGATGGTAATACACAAAACATATTTACTAGCGAATCCTTGAGAGGAGTTTATGCAGCCTTAATCATAACCAGGTCTAGCCTAATTTTTTCAAAGTGTTCTCTATTTAGAGCTTTAGTAAAGATGTTAGCAATTTGATTTTCAGTAGGACAAAACATTATTAAGACAAGACCTTTTTCCATATCGTCATGAAGAAAGGGATGTCTTATGTTAACATATTTGGTTCTTTTGTGCTGTACAAGGTTTTTTCCAATATTAACGACATTAATGTTATCACACAAAATAGGAACACACTTAACATCAATACCAAAACCCATCAGTTGTTGTTTAATCCAGTGTAGTTGTGCACAGCAAGATCCAGTAGCCATATATTTAGCCTCAGCAATTGATAAGGCTAGTGTGTTCTGTTTCTTAATGGACCAGGAAATCAAACATGTTCCAAGGAAGTGAGCCATACCTAAAGAATTTTTTCTATCCACTAAGTAATAATCAACATCAGTGTACCTTGCAAGATTAAAACTGCTATCTTTAGAGTACCAAAGTCCTAAATTTGAAGTTCCCTTGAGATACCTGAAGATTCTTTTCACAGCCTTGAGGTGTGACTCCTTGGGATTAACTTGAAATCTAGCACAGATTCCTACAGTGAAGACAATGTCAGTTCTGTTGGCAGTGAGATATAAGTGAGATCCAATCATTCCTCTATACAACTTTTGTTATATTGATACCCCTTTTTCTTCCATGTCTAACTTTGTAGCAATGGCAATTGGATTATCTATCTCCTTCATCCTCAATTTTAAACCTTTTGAGAAGCTCTTTCATATACTTCTGTTGATAAATGAGAGCTTTAGTAGGAGTTTGGTTGATTTGTTGCCCCAAGGAGAAGTGAAGTTCCCCCATTAAGCTTATCTCAAATTCTCCATTGATTAGCTACGCAAATTCTTCAATCATGAGCACATTTGTTGATCCAAATATGATATCATCCATATATACCTTCACAATCGACAATTCATTGCCATTTGTTTTTAGAAATTGTGTATTATCAATTTTACCTCTAGTATGTCCATGATCTAAGTGGAACTTTGATAATATTTCATATCAAGATCGAGGAGCTTGTTTCAGCGCATACAATGCGTTATTCAACTTGTACACATGATCTCGACAATCCAAACTTTCAAATCCAGGGGGTTGATTCACATGTACATCATTCTTCAAACAACTATTTAAGAATGTACTCTTAACATCTATTTGATAAAGAGTGAACTCATTGTAGGCCGCAAAGGCAATGAGTCACTTATAGCTTCAAGTCTGGCAACTGGAGCAAAGGTCTCATTATAGTCTAGTCCTTCTTCTTGATTGTACCCTTGGACCACCAGTCTCGCCTTATTCCTTGTAACTATTCCATGCTTATCAAGCTTGTTCCTAAGCTCCTATTTTGTGCTATGGTGGTCCTTCCTTCTGGCTTGGGCATAAGATGCCATACTTTGCACCTCTCAAACTGATTTAGCTCTTCCTCTATTGCTACCACCCAATCCTAATCCTCTAATGCTTCCCTTACCTATTTTGGTTCCATCATTGACAAAAAAGCTTGAAATGCACATAGATTTGTCATCCCTGATTTAGCTGTGAATCTAGAAGTTAAATCAGTTAGCACATTTCCAAAGGTATGAGAGTCCTAATATTTGTAACTCTTTACCATAAACCCTTGAGATTGTTCACCAGTTGTAGGTTCTAATTGGGTAGAGTACACATTAATAAATTAAATTTTTTAATATGTAGTTTCCCCAGACTATGAACTTTTAGGTTTTACCATAGTGAGACAAGATTATACTGCAGATGAACCAGGTTCCACTTCCTATTCCTCGGTCCTGTGTGCCAGCTCATAGGTATTTTGCAGGTCAATCTCAAAAACACCACTATGTTCATCAAAAACTACATGAATTTGTTCTTCTACATAGTTATTTATTTTATTCAGCACCCTATATGCTTTACTACGTGAACAATATCCTAGAAAAAATTCCCTCATCACTTCTAACATCACATTTTTCTAAATTATCTTTACTATTATTATGAACATAGCATTTGGATGCAAATGTCATAAAGTGGGAGATATTTGGTTTTCTGACTCTTAGTAATTCATTTGGAGTTTTATTCAAGATTGGCCTCAGCATGTATCTACTTAGAATGTAAGTAGCAATGTTTTTAGACAAGTTACTAGCAATCATCATTGTTCTTTTCATATCTTTTTAAAGTGCTATTTTTCCTTTCTACTACTCCATTTTGCTGAGGTGTCCTAGGAGCAGAGAAATTGTGATCTATACCATTTGTTGAGCAAAATTATAGAAATTTGGCATTTTCAAATTCTATTCCATGGCCAAATCTTATGGAAATTAAGGAAGTCTCTAGCTTCTTTTTCATTTTCCTGAATAAACACAGAAAAGAGATTGAAGGACTCTTCTTTAGAAGCTAAAAATAATGTCCAGGTAAACCTTGAATAAGCATTAATAATGACAAACATATACCTTTTATCTCCTCTACTTCTTACCCTCATGGGTCCATATAAATCAATGGGAACCAGTTCCAAGCACTTGGTTATACTTACCTGATTCTTTAACTTGAAGGATGATCTTACTTGCTTCCCCCTTACACATATACTGTATAGTTTGTTATCTTTTAACTTAGTTTTTGGCAATCCTATAGCCATGTCCTGTGACACCAGAATGTTTAATTATTTTAGACTTACATGTCCAAGTCTTTTATGCCAAAGTAAGGGATCATAAGAAATAGCACTCAAGCCTTTCAAATTTTAACCAGGCATTCCCATGATGTCAACCTTGTACACATTCTTATGCCTTGAGGCTAGAAGGACTATCTCCTTTGTGTCCAACGGTTTTACACTACAACCTATATAAGTAAATGTGTACTTGTTAACTTTATCACACAATTGAGATATACTCAATAGGTTGTACTTTAATCCATCCACATGGTAGACTTATTCCAAAGCCCTTAATTCAGTTCTTATAATTTTACCAACTCCAACAATAGTGCCTTTTCTTCCATCTCCGAAGGCAACCTTTCCCCTTTCATAGGTGCAAGTGAAAGGAATTTCCACTTGCCTCCAGTCATATGCCTTGAGCATGCACTATCCATGTACCAATTCTTTCTTTCATTTAGTACAACTATAAAACAAATTAGGGGTTAGTTTTAGGAATCCAGACTAGCTTGGGTACTTTCCTATTGTAAAAAGTATGAATGAGATCTCTTTTAGCCTAACTAGGTAACAAGTTCCTTGACCTATTCCTTTTATCATTTTTGTCTCACTTGTTGAACACATGACTAGTGTTCCTATTTATGACATTATTAGCAATTGGACACTCTGAAGTAGGATGACCAATTTTAAAGTTAGCACAAGTCAGTATTGGTGACATTCTCCTGATAGAATCCTATTCCAGCTTTTTCATTGTGACTCCTACTCACTAGATGTTTCACTATTCTAGATGACTGAGTCCACCTATTTGCCCTTTCTAAATCCAATTGTAAAATAAAAATTTCCTGAGTCAATTTTTTGGCCTGCTCTTTTTGACTAAAGAACTCAATTTTACATTCTTCAGTTCAGTTTTAACCTTTTGATTTTTATCACTCATTTTACTCTTACCCTTTTCAACCACTATTAACTTCAGTATCTCAGACTTTAAGTTTAGCACAAGGGCATAAAGATTTTCAACCTGTTTTTTCAACTTGGAGTTCTCTTCATTAGATTCTTTCAAATAGTTTTTGACCTGAAGACTTTCAAACTTTTGATCTGAAAAGTCTTTGATCAGCTAATATTTTTCATTAGCTATTTCTTGAAAACCATCAATCAACCTATTCATTAGCCAGATTAGCTTTCTTTTTGAAAAAAGCATAGCTTTTATTTTAATTCAAGAATACTTACCTCAGACTTGTCATTTTCTTCAAGATCTAAATCCTCAATAGCCATGAAAGCTGTTTCGTCTACATCTTCAGTATCTAACTCCTCCTTTTCAGATCCTTATGCAGCCATCATAGCATATTCCTTTTTATCCTTTTGCTTACTAGCTTTTTCTTTTATTTCTTTCTCAGCTCTTTCCTTTTTCCACTCAATTTCCCATTATGGACACTGTTTGATATAATGATCTATTTTTCTACATTTGTAGCATTTTGATTGATGCTTGTCATTAGACCATTTCTTACTTCTTGAGTCTTCTGACCACTTTTGACTACCTATTTCTCGCTTGTCTATTACTTTCTCTTTCCTGAGGAACTTCTTCAAATTTGTTGCTAGAAAAGCAATCAGATCTTCATCTAAATCTGATCCTTCATCATCAGAACTAGCCTTCAGAGCTAGTGATTTCTCACCTACTACCATTTCCTTTTTTTAACCTTCTATGTTCATTTCACATGCCCTAAGGTTTCCAACCAACTCATTTAGAGTCATAGTTTCAATATCGAGCTTCTCTGATGGTAGTAACCTTCACATCCCACTTAGCTTTGGGCAGGATTCTCAACACCTTATCAACTTGTTCCTCAGTAGTGAGTAACTTACCCAAAGAGGTCAGTTCATTGATGAGCAGTGTGAGTCTAGCCATCATGTCCTGCAGAGACTCATTCTCCTTTATCTTGAAGGTTTCATACTCAGCGAATAGCATGGCTACTCAAAAACTTATGAACTTGAGCAGTTACTTCATCAGCAATTATCAGAGCATCCCGAATCTGCTAAGCTATGGTGCAGTTTGATATCCTTTTGTACTCATCAGGTGTAAGTCCACAGAATAAAATATTTTTGGCCTTAGTATTTTTCCTCATAGCCACAAGATCGTAAGCAGTGAACTCCCTACTTTCCTTAGGTACTTGTTGACCTTCCACAGTTTTCATATGAATGGTAAGTCTAATAGTGATCCTATCCCAGAACTCATAGTCTTCTCCTTGCATGGAGTCCTCCATTCTCCCCTTCCACCACCCAAAGTGAGTCCCATCGAAGAGTGGTGGTCTTACAAATGATTGTCCTTCTTCATGTCCAAGAGGTGGTGCAATATTTATTTTGATCAGTTATTAAGTATTAGTCTTTGATAAGAACATCTACTCTGATACCACTTGTTAGATTTGCACAACCTACGGATTTGCCTAATTAATGAACCAAGTTTATAGACATATTTCTCGAAAGTAAAAAAAGAAGACAACATAGTATTTTTATGTGGAAACATCCGGCTCACAAAAGTTGAAAAACCACTACCTGTACCCCTACAGAAATTTTTTCCAACTTCAATAAATCAAATGACTTTCAACAAAAAGATTACAAGATCCCAGTAATATATGACAACGCAAACTTCAAACAAACTACAACTACGCATATTAAACCTCCCCAAGCTTATGATCCCAAGTCTTTGAGTTTCCCACAACTTGAAGATACTAGCTAATCCCTGTTTAAAGATCACTGAGCTAAGTATAATAACATGACTTAACTAAACAACGAAAATAATTCTAAGACTCAAACTAACAAAATGAAATAGCTTAATCGAGTGACTCAAAACTCTTTTACTGACTGACACTTTTTCTTGCTGATTGTCTCGGTAATTGACTATGAATATCTTTTCTCTTTTTAGTTGCTCAGAAACTCTTCTTCAAATCAAACTACTTGATTGCTGCCTAAAGATTAAGTAGACTTCTCATTCCCTTGAAACTGTTCTTTCTCACCAACTCCTTCATAGCTTGTAAGTTTTGAACTGGCTTCCTACTTTGATGGTGCATCCTTATCTCTAAATACTCTATTTAGTCCACACCTTGTGGCATCCTGTCTTGCAAAACATGGTCAATCAACATGTTTCATGATCTAATGTCCATCTTCAAAACTCCTCTTGACTTAACAGATATGGAGAAATTGACAAAAGCAGATACACACCTTGTGGATGTCAATGCCAAGAAGAAGATCAAGAAACAGAAGGAGCATGGCAATGGTGAGTAGCACATACAGTACCGACCAATGACACCACGGGGAAGCCACCAAGGAAATGTGTTGAAGGGACATCTTGGAGAAATTGAAGCATCACTAGGAAGCTTCCAAGACTTTCTTAATGTCAATGAACTGTTAGTTGTTTTTACTTTAGAAAAGACAGTCATATGTAATTGTTTATTACTTTATTTTAATAAAATAGTGGGTCCCATAAAAAATTTGATTGAAAAAAATTACTTTTGCTCATCCTCAAACAACCATTAAAGCTCATCAAAAAAATCAAATAGGACCATCGCTTTGGTTAATACAAACAATTTAGGCCATCTAATAAAATTAAAAACATCATGTATATTTTCCAATCATTATACAAGATATACAAATAAACAACAAACTTTTGACCTCCTAGCCTCAAGGAAGGACTCTAACTCATCCAATTTAAATTTGCTGACCTACTCTCTCAAGGAAAGTTAATAACATCACCTGTCTATTACGAAACAAGTGTACACACATGAAGAAATAGTCCACACACTCAACTCAAAAGATTAAATATAAATTAAGGACATTGCACTAAAGAACAACTCTCGCACTTACAAAGAATTCATATTTGTACACAAAGAACCATACGCTTGCTCATTAAGTATATACCAACTAATTAAGCATGCTTGAATAGAATCAAATAGGACTTTGATAGGTTGTAATCTAGGCTAGGTGATGGGTAGGAACACTATATAATAGTGGCTTACACTTCCCCAAACACTTTGCACTTTTAGACTTTATCACTCACTATCTTCTTCTCTTTATTTTTTCTTCAACCATTTCTTAAATAATTATTTTACTAGCAATTTCATCTTATCAATAACGTTTTACTTTTTTTTCAAATAGTTTTTCCTTTTTTTTCATGGTTCATTCTTTCAAAAAGGGCTTTTTCATTACCATATTGCTATCATTGATCACCTTTTACCACTTAATCATCTCTTTTCTTAAAATTTAGCATTTATTATAAGTCTATGCTATAGTGCTCAAGGAAGAAAGGTGCAAAAATTAGGAATTCAACAAAATTGGATCAAGGTAAAAATACTGCTACTAATAAAAGGCTACAAGTTTAAAAGGGCTAACTAGTGATATAATATCTTAAAAGGCTACAATATTACAAAACAAATCAAAGAGAGTCTATTATTATCTCCTAAACAAAGCAAATACTTTTTATTTCGCTTCAATAACATGCAGGACAAGTTCTAGATTAATATACAAAATATGGATTAACTAAACTCTCACTATACGTGGCACAAGTATCAATCAAGATAGATCAATTACACTCTTATGAGAGATAGGGTCATAACAAACTACAAAGTAGAACAAGCTATATTCAGAGTCACAACCATGAACCTAGATGTCAAATAATTTGCAATTTAATTAACAATCAAGCATTCATTGGAAAGTACTACTAGAAACTAGGCCTAAATAGCAAGTATTAAAGAAGTCGAAAGGTCTTTTTTTCTCTCCAAAAAATAAAATAAACTAAAATGAGCATTTACTTCTTAACAATAAAAATAATAAAAGATGGAAAAAACCAAAGAAAAAAACCAAGGGGTAGGTTAGGCGTGCTTCTACTAATTAAAAAAACTATAAAAATAAATAAATGAAAATATTTTTGTAATTTATTTATTTTTAATTTTTTTTATCTTTTTCATTTTTTTAAAAAAAAAATATTAAACAAATCCTAAAGCACACTCCACCCTAAGCAATACATTTGAAAGAATTGTCACCCCACACCTGCAAAGATGCTATGTTATCAAAGCATCAATTAATATTAGGGTTAGAAAAATTCCCTGAGGCCGTTAGACCTAGCTAGAAACATCTTCTCTTAATATCTATCGAGGGTCGTACACACCCCACACTTAAGCTCAAACTTGCTCCTTTGCTTCAAATTTTGGGTACTCAGACTTCCCCTGCTCTGAAAAAAAAGAACACCAAAACACTACAAAAGAAAGTATAATTTACACAAATTCCATTGTGTAAGTAATAAATTTAAATATATCTCAACCCTTCGCAAATTTACAAAAATCTCTTAAAATAAGTCTTGTGTGGACACATTGCCAGGAAACTAGATTCATGGATGATGATTCATTATATTTAATTTCAGTTGTAACTTGACTAGAAAGTAGCATAGTTCAGATACCAATCCCTTAAAAATTGCTGAACAAATCCTAATCAAATCCTTAACAAACAATAATAATACGTGTCAAAAATTTAAAATTTAAAAATCTTCAACCTGTAACAAAAAGGAACACTACAATAAATTAAAAAATAGAACAAATAATATGTCTAGCACCCCACATGTGCTTCAAAATGCCCTATAAGTGTATTTCGTGCACATGTCAAATTCCGTGCATGAGTTCAAAAATTCAATTTCATATTCAAGACCCATAGTGAAAAATAATTTTTACTACGGAGACCATTTCTAGTGTCCCTGCGTGCCCAGGTCGCGACGTACCTGGGGCGCACCTTATAGTAATTGAGGCTATGCATCTAGTCCACGTCATGCCAGGGGCGCAGACTAGTACATTGTATTTCCTATTTTTTCAGCTTCGTCCAAGGGCATTTCAGAATAACCCAATGCCCATTTAAACATGAAAACCTCTATGCTTAGCCATTTTTCAACTTCAAACTCTCAAGAAATCCTTCAAAAACTCTCAAGAACACCATCAAATCCCCCATTCAAATTCAAGGATTTCAAAAAACAAGCTTTGGATTTCAAGAACCCACTTCAAGCTTCAAGTCTTCCTCAATTCAATTTCAAGAAATTCCAAATTTTAGGTATGTAGGTCTTCATCCATGGGTCTCCCAATCCTCACTCGTATGAAAATTTTCATGACTTCAAGTCGTATTTTTCATCCATATCTTCTATTATGCATTATAAACATGTGTTATGATTGATTTTATCAAATATTGAATTATTATGTATGAATTGCTATTGAAAGCTTATTCCATGAGTTGATTTGAAAGTATTGAAGCTATGCATGATATGAACTATGAAAACTATGCCACATTGTGAACTTTTAATCTATTTCATGACACCCAAAAATAGGAGTTTTACTACTATATTTGTGGGTTGAGTTGTATGACTTTAAAATGATTTAATTTCATTCTTTAATGTCTTATACTATGTAATTGCATGATTTTGAGCATGTGTTTATGTACCCACTATTTTTTACTACACTACATGACAAGGATTCTTAAGTTGATAATGCATTATGGCATGATTTGTAAGTCAAGTGTTTTCATGATAATTATGGCTCTCAAGCATATATTAAACTCATGAAAGGTTTCCATGATTTACAAGTGACAAGTTGAGTCTTATTCTATAAATTCACCCTCTAATGAGCAAATTATATCTATTTCAGGGGTCAAGCATAATTACTATTATACTCTCATGTTTACGTTAAGCTCATTAGCAGGAGTCAAGCATGTTATAATCTCTACCCTCATGTGAAATGCAATACCTACTAGAAGGGGTCAAGTTCATGTATTGTTTTCTACCCTCTCGTATAAGGTATATGCCCTTGTAGGGGTCAAGTTTGTGAATGAGATACTCATGCCATGTTATCATGTCTTTACAAGTTATTCATGTTATGATTAAATCTATGATTATTTCAAGTATTCTGTGGGATTATACTTAGCACCGATTGAGGCTTAAGGTGAGGGCTAGACTCAAGGGGTCATTATGTAAAGTCGTAGTCTCTAAACTATATGCCACCATAGGATTATATTATCTCCCTAAAATAGCTAACTAGTGTATCCATCTAGGTCAAGTTACCCACAAAGTAGGGTCCAGTATGGTTTACCTTGGCAAGTAGACCACACCTGCTCCGGTGGTATGTCATGCATTGGGATACCAAGTAGTTTCTTATTTGATCTTATGTTTCGATTAAGGACTCCTCCCACATATGTATGTTATATTATGCAAGTTGAATGTTTACATGTATGTTTTAATACAAGCATTGATCATACATGTCATATTGAGTTTATATCCGTTGATTATGATTACACATCTAGATTATTATGGATTATGTCTTTGTTACATTTCACCACACATACTTAGAACATTTAAATGTCCAAGAAGTGCCCAAAAATGTACCTTGGAAATTCCCATATTTGTAATATCTATATATCTCAAAAATCTGTATATGATATCAAATTATATTCTTGATCAGGGGGAAATATTGAGTGGGATATGAGTATAACCTGAATTTTAGAGGACCCGTAGATAATTTCATTTTGCCAAAAATTTCATTTCCAGTGGGCCTTCACGTTGGCTCTGCGACGTGGAGCCATCGCGGAGTAGTACATTTTGTTTACAGTTTTTTTTATTTCGGCATAAGTCTCTTGGATCTTGTGCTTAATCCTTCTTATGCATAAAAACACATATACTTGGTCATATTTCAATCCCATATCATAAAAGACATTCCCCCAAAAACCCTTTCTAACACTTAGATAAAAATATTCACCCAATTTCAAGTGTCCCAATCTCATTTCAGATATCAAGGATTTCATTCAAGCAACAAGTTCTTAATAAAGTCTTCATCAAGAAAATCTCCAAAGTTGAGGTATGTGGATTTCAACCATTGGGTCCTTTCACCCATGGTGCCCAGCCTTCCTTTTTACCTAAAATGAATGTTTTCAAGTTAGATTATCTATGAGTATCTCTTACTATGTGTGAGACCCTGTAACCCCATGCTCTTATGTACCCATGTTTCAACTCTTATTTGTTCAGGTTGGGAGTGTGTTAGGGTCGTGGGAGATTTCTAGTACTTTAAAAAGTTCAAGACTTCCCTAAGAGTTGAGTTTTGGGTATCGGTTCATGCAAGGGTCAACTTTAAATGAGCATAACTTTTAGTACGCTTAAAACAGGATAACCCAAAACATGTCAAATAAAATCTCTTTTACTTAGATTTATAATTCACTTGGTTTCACCTTATTTTGAGTTCGAATGAAGGAGTTATGATCACTTTCATGAGACCCGCCCGTGTAGTGAAACCACACATGCAGCTTGATGGATTTGGAGATTTGGACAGGTCGTCTAGGCTGTTTTGAGACAAAAAACACCATTTTTGGCCTAAGGCATATGACATTGCTAGTGGAATGGGTCGTATAGCTTGCCACTGACCATTTGGTTGGTCGTGGAGTGTGTGAAAGTGAAGATGGTAAGCATGGGAGGGAGTTTTTGACTAAGTGTTGTGCCAAGACCATCTTCACGGGCCGTGGCATGATTTAGAATCCATTAACCTGGGCGTGGGATATCCTGGCCACAATTTTCTCCTCTATGTCTAGTTGGATGGACCACTACACAGACCGTATAGCATCACATGAAACTTGAAATTGGCCTATAAAAGTGGACCTTGAAAGTGACGATGATTATAATTTTTCCCCAAGTGTTCCAATTCCAATTCTTTGTCTCTGTACCATCTCATGGACACTCCACACGACCCGTGGAGCGCCAACGCCTAGTGAAGACATCAGTGGGGCAATATTTTGCTAATTTTTCCTCTGTTTCACTAATGGCATTTTTGTAAATTTTATTATAATGATCTTTTTGGACTTCTAATGATATCTTAACCTCCCTAAAAGTCCTAAACCCTATTTCAAAGGATCAAAGTCATTATTCTAATCTCAAATACACTCTCACATTCTCTCAAGAGCCTCCATAAAAACCCCCAATACAAATTTAAGAAAACTCAAGAGCAAGTTTTGGATTCTAAGACCCACTTTCAAGCTCCTAGTCTTTCACAACCCAATTTCAAGAAACTCAAAGTCTAAGGTATGTCGGTTTCAACCATTGGGTCCTTTCAGCCATGGTTCCTAGACCTCCTTTTTACATGAATTTCATATTTCTAAGTTGAATCACTTATGGGTCATACTTATTATGAATTTGACTATGAACTATACTGGGGTTTCCTTAAAGTGTGATTGTTTAAGCATATTTTCAGCTATGGATCTATGATCTATTTTGAGATTTGATAAAGCATTTTAATGTACATTACTTAAGTATATTACCAAGTGTTGGTGGGTGGTTTTACATTGATCTTTTTTGCATGATTTCACCCTTGAATTGTATGGTTTTATACTAGCATTACACACCCACCAAGTCTTTGGTGAAATGTCCAACTAAAGTTTCTTAAGTTGTTGAAGGCCTATATTGGCATATGAGATAAGTGACTTTATGATGATGAAAGTAAAGTATATATATGTGTTGGTTTCTTAAAAAGTATCTATAGTGTTGCAAGTTAACCACACCTTCTTAAGGGGGTGCTTTGCCTCAACCTCTATTATGGAGGGTGTCCATCAACCATGTTGAGGGGTTTATACCTTGACCACTATGATAGAGGGTGTAATGTCTATTAACTATGTTGATGGGTTGATACCTTGACCACTATGATGGATGCTATGATGTCCATCAACCATGTTGAAGGGTTCATACCTTGATCACTATGGTGGAGGGTGTGATGTCTATCAAACATGTTAAGGGATTGATACCTTAACCACTATGATGGAGGGTTTGTCCATCAACCAGTTAAAGGGTTGATACCTTGACCACTATGATGGAGGGTGTGATGTCCATCAATAAATTGATGGGTTGATACCTCAATTACCATGGATGGTAGGGTGTGACAATACATCATAATATTGGTCTCTTCTTGTATATGTAATATGTTTTAAAAAATCATAGTTTACATCATGCATCATTCATGCATGTCATATTGCTATCATGCTATCCATTGCTTATGATGTTGCATTTTGCCTATATTTCCTATCTCTTGTTGCATTACATCCTACATGCTTGGTATATTAAAATGTAATAATGCACACTCTAAGCCTACATGATGTTACCATGTAGGAACTAGAGCCCCACTTGATCCTCCTCCTCCTCCATATGGCTAGTACAATTTTTCTCAAAGCAAGTTGGTGAGTCCTAAACTCCGAGGACATATACCTCTTGATTTTCATGCTATATATTGACTTTCTCTAAGTTGGAAACTTATGACTATCAGGGTGATTCCAGAGGTTGTCGTGGCCCCATTCCTATCTATACAGAAGAGGTGTCGTTGGAAACTTATGATGTATTAATGTTATACTCTATTGGCTTGTCATGCTTCTATGGTATTAAAGTTGTCCCTTGGCCCCATTTATCCCTATTTACTATCTCTTGTTGTTGTTGAAATGCTTCCTCGACCAAGGATGGGTAATGATACACTAAGAGGCTTGTTTGGGGTTCCTTCAAGTTCTCCATTCTCTATGTCATGTCTAGTAAGTTGATTATGAACTGTGTTGGGGTTTCATAAAAAATATGACTGTTTAAGCATGTTTTGAGCTATGAATCTATGATCCATTATGTGATTTGATAAGGGGTTTTGATGCATCTTGTATAAGGGTATTACCAAGTATTGGTGGGTGATATTACGTTGATTTTTCTCACATGATTTCACTCTTGAATTGCATGATTTTGTACTAGCATTACACACCCTCCAAGTGTTTGATAAAATATCTGGTTATGGAATCTTAAGACATTGAAGGTCTAATGCATGGCATATGAGTTAAGTGACTTTATGATGATGAAAGGACTGTATGTTTGTGTTGATTTCATGAATAGTAGTGTTATAAGTTGACGATATCTCGTGCGGAGGGTTGGTAGGCCCGTACTACCATATTGGGAGGTATGTACCTCAATTGCCTTATTTGAGTCATGGTAGGCCCATGCTATAATATTGGGGGTATGTACCTTAATTGCCTCGCTCGGGGGGTAGTAGGCCTGTACTACTATATTGGGGGGTATGTACCTCAATCGCTTCATGCGTGGCGTGGTAGGCCCGTATTACTACGTTTGGTGGTATGGACCTCAATCGCCTCCTAAGGGGGTGTTAGGCCTTGGATTTTGAGTACTAGTTTACTTGGTCTATAATGATGGTCTCTTCCTACACATGTAATATGTTCTATATAAGCATGATTTTTACTTCAAGCATCATTTATGCATGCCATATTGCAATTATGCTCATTCATTGCCTAATTCTACATTTAGATTATGTTGTTTATCTCTTGTTGCATTGTATCTTGCATACATAGTACGTTCAAACATACTAACACATACTCTATACCTACATGATATTACTATGTAGGTATCGGAGTTCTACTTTACCATCTTTCTCCTTCATGTGGCTAGTACTATCTTCGAAGCAAGTTTGGTGAGTCATCAACTTCAAGGATGATATCTATTGATCTTATGTTATGCAAAGACTCTTTTTCTTTTATTATATGCTTTTGACTATGATGGTGAGTCTGAAAAGTCATCTTGGCCCCCGCTCAATTCTAAGTTTAGAGGTATTATTGGACATAATGTAATTATGCTTTGAACTATGACTTCTATTGACTCTAGATCATTTTATGCTATGAAAGACTCGCCCTTAGTCACTTTCCCTTATTTTTATTCTCTCTTGTTGTTATTTACTTGCTTTCGCGATCAAGGATGTGTAATGATATGCTAAGAGACTTGTTTGGGGTCCCTTTGAGTTGCCCATTAATCGTGTCACGTCTAGGCCCTAGGCTTGGGTCATGACAAAGATGGTATTCGAGCACTAGGTTGTTAATTGTCCTCGACATCCAGCACACCGTGTCGATCAGAGTCTTATTCATAATTTTGAAGTACATCACGACTATGAGTAAAAGGCTATGAGACGTTTTAGGAAATATTTCCCTTCTTCATGATCTATGTCATTCTATAGAAGTTAGGTAAGGTTTCCCATATAACGAATGTTCTTTGCCATTTTAGATCATTCCTAATATAAGAGGAAGAAGAGCCTGCGCGCCTGAGGAACAACTAGCTCCTCCCGCTGCCCAAGCTCTCAATATAGGGAGTGGATCATGAGGAATTTGGAGATGCTATCACCATGCTAGCCTATTTTATGACTAATCAATTCAACCAAGGGGAAAGCCCCTTATCCTTCTACGCTGACTTCAAGGGTGAAAGACTTTACTAGAATGAACCCACCGGAGGTTCATGGGTCTAAAGTGGATGAGGATCCTCAAGAATTTATTGATGATGTGTACAAGGTGTTTTCTATTATAGTGGTAACATTGGAGGAGAATGGAGTTGGCAGTATATAAACACAAAGGGGTGGCTCAAATAAGGTTTACCCAATGGAAAATGGAGAAGGGGCAACAATATCATCTTTTGGGAAGCATTTAAGGTTGAATTTCTTAATCGGTTATTCTCTTTGAGCTTAGGGATGACAAGATGATGGAGTTTATGAATCTAAAGCAAGGATATATAAGTGTGAGGAAGTATTCCCTCAAGTTCAACCAACTCTCCAAATATGCTCCACAATTGCTTGCCGACCCGAGGTCTATAATGAACAAGTTTGTGATGGGGGTATTTGACATGGTTGCTGAGGAGTGTCGTGATGCCATGTTGATAAGTGACATGGATTTGTCTCACGTAATCATTTGTCCAGCATATGGAGGGTGAGAAGCTTAGAAAAAAGAGGAGCGATGAGGCCAAGAGCACCCGTTTTGAGGGGAAGTTCCAAAGTATCAAGGGTGGACAGTTTCATCAAGGCAAAGGATCTTCCAATGCCCCTAATAGATGATTTGCCAATGACAACCCAAGGTTCCAAAGTAATGGTGGGGCGTTTCCTAATGCTATATGTCTAAAATATGGTAAGGGCTATAGTGGCCCATGCTTGAGGGATACTAATGCTTGTTATGGTTGTGGAGAAGTGGTTCATAAGGTGATGGTTTGCCCTTATAATCAGAAAAAGGGTAGAGATATTCATCCACAAGGTGCAAATACGGTTCTTGTAGAAGAGGTGGCCAACAAGGTGGTGCCCCAAGGCACAGTCGGTTCTATGCTCTTAAAGGGAGACAAGGGGAAAATGAGGTGTCTGATGTCCTCACAAATATGTTAAAAATCTTTGATTTTGATGTGTCTGCATTAATGGACTTAGGTGTCACTCTTTCTTTTGTTACCACTATTGTGGTCAAAAGGTTTCATGTTGAACCTGAATTGTTAAGTGAGCCATATGAGGTGTCTACTCCCATTGGTGCATTTATTGTTGCTAGAAGAGTTTATAGAAATTATCCGATTTGCATTTTCCATAAAATATTGCCTTGTGATTTTGTTGAGTTGGATATGGTGGACTTTGATGTCATTCTTAGGATGGATTGGTTGCATGCATATTATGCATCTATTGATTGTACAACTCATAGGGTCAAATTTCAATTCTCTAATGAACATTTCCTCGAGTGGGTGAGTCATGATGTGGTGGTCAAGGGTAGATTCATTTCTTGTATTAAAGCCCATAAGTTAATTTCTAAAGAATGTCTCTAGCATCTTGTGAGGGTTAGGGATGTTGAATCCAAAGTCCTTTCTGTATAGTCAGTTCCGGTGATTAATGAGTTTCTCGATGTCTTTCCAAATGAGCTTCCCGTTGTTCCACCTAAAAGGGAAATAGACTATCGTATAGACCTCCTTCCCGATACTCAACCCATCTCTTTTCCTCCTTACCATATGGCCTCTGCGGAGTTAAAGGAGTTGAAGGAGAAATTGAGGGATTTGCTGGAGAAGGGTTTTATTAGGACTAGCCAATCACCTTGGGGTGCACCGGTGTTATTTACGAAGAAGAAAGATGGTTCCCATAGAATGTGCATTGACTACTGGCAAGTTCTTAGGGTCACCATAAAGAATAAGTACCCTCTAAAAAGGATTGATGATCTATTTGACCAATATCAAGGGGCTAGTCACTTCTCTAAAACTGATATTCTATCTAGGTATCACTAATTGAAAGTGAGGGAGTGTGACATTCACAAAATGGTTTTTCAGATGAGGTATGGGAATTACCAGTTTGTGGATATGTCCTTAGGTTGACCAATGCACTAACTTTCTTCATGGTTCTTGTGAATAGGATCTTTAAACCTACCTTGATTTATTTTTGGTGGTCTTCGTTGATGATATTTTTGATCTATACCCATAGTAAGCAGGAGCATGTGAGTCACTTGAGGGTGGTGCTACAAAGACTGAGGGAAGAGAAGTTGTATGCTAAATATGAGAAATGTGAGTTTTGGTTGCAAGAGGTTGCCTTTCTAGGTCATGTGGTGTCGGCATTTGTATTAAGGTGGATCCTAAGAAGACAGAGGTGATTAGAAATAGGCCTAGACCTTTGACCCCATCGAATATTAGACGTTTCTTGGGCTTAGCGAGTTATTACTAGAGATTTATGAATGGATTCTCTTTTATTGCTTCACCTATGACTAAGTAGACCCAAAAAAGGATAAATTTGTATGGTCACTAATAAGTGTGAAAAGAGTTTTCCAAACTTTGAAATATAAGCTTATGTCCGCTCCTATCTTGTCACTACCGGAAGGGTTGCAAGGATTTGTTGTGTAGTGTGATGCCTCAAGAATTGGTTTGGGTTGTGTTTTGATGCAAAATGATAAGGTGATAGCCTATGCTTATAGACAACATATGGTGCATGAAAAGAATTATCCTATCCATGACCTTGAATTGGCTGCCGTGGTATTTACTTTGAAAAATTGACGTGACTAATTGTATGGGGTGTATTTTGATATGTTCACCGATCATAAGAGTCTCCAATATGTGTTTACTTAAAAAGATCTTAACTTAAACAATGAAGGTGGTTAGAGCTCCTTAAAAATTATGATATGAGTGTGCCTTATCATCCCGGTAAGACTAATGTTGTGGTCGGTGCTTTGAGTAGAATGTTAATGGGTAGCCTAGCTCATGTTTTTGATGGTGGCAAGGAGGTGGGTAGGGAGGTCCATCGGTTGTCTAGATTGGGGTTTGGTTGGAAGAGGTTGACAGTGGTGGTGTAATGGTGGTTGAAGGTTCTAAATCTTCGTTGGTTGAGTAGATGAAGGCAAAAAAAGATCTTGACCCTGCCTTGTTAGAGTTAAAGACCTTGGTGAGAGATGGTAAGCTACAAATTTTCTCCTAAACGGGAGATGGTGCCCTGAGGTACAAATGTAGATTATGAGTGCTTAATGTTGATAACTTGAGAAGGCCGGTTTTGGATTAGGCTCATAATTCTTCCTATTCTATTCACCCCGATTCTAAAAGTATGTATAGATATTTGAGTGAAGTGTTTTGGTGGGATGGTATGAAATGGGACATTGATAAGTTGGTATCTGGTTGCCATAATTGCCAATAAGTGAAAGTCGAGCATCAAAGGCGAGGTTGCATAGCCCAAGATATAAAGATTCCTACTTGGAAGTGGGAGGAAATCAACATGGATTTTGTGGTTGGGTTGCCTAAGACTAGAAAGGATTTTTATTCTATTTGGGTTGTGGTTGATAGAATGGAAACATCAGCTCAATTTCCTACTATTTTAGACTACTTGTGGTGCCGAAGATTATGCTAGATTATACATCCATGAGTTGGATAGATTGTATAGGGTGCCTTTGTCTATCATTTTAGATCATGTGTTGGTCCTTCCAAAGAGGTCGTGGTACCAAGGTTCAGCTTAGTACAACCTTTTGCCCTCAAACGGAAGGCTAAGACAACAGAACTATCCAAACTCTGGAGGATATGCTTAGACCTTGTCTCTTGGAGTTTAAGGGTAGTCAGGATGATCATCTTCCATTAATTAAGGTTGCATATAATAATAGCTACCATTCAAGAATTGGAATGGTTACTTTTGAGGCTCTTTATGGTAGGCATTGTAGATCCCTAGTTGTGTGATTTAAAGTGGGGGAGATGACTTTGTTGGGTTCAGATTTGGTTATGGAGGACCTAGAGAAAGTGAGGTTGATAAGAGAGAGGTTTAGAATATCCCAAAGTAGGTAAAAGTCCTATGGCAATGTGAGGAGAAGGAATCTTGCATTTAAGGTTGATGATTGGATCTATTTGAAGGTATCAACCATGAAGGGTGTGGTTCATTTTGGTAAAAAGGGTAAATTGAGACCAAGATTCATGGGTCCTTAAAGGGTTTTGGGGAGGATTGGTAAGCTGGCCTATGAGTTGGAGTTGCCTACTAAAATGGATATGGTTCATCTGGTTTTCCATGTATCTATGTTGAGGAAGTGTGGGTGACCTAAATGCTATTGTACAATTGGGCATTGTGGGTGTTTGTCACGCCATGGGAGGGTACCCTATATGTGTTCGGAACTCGGAGGCTATTGCTAGCCCCCAAGCAGACCACCAAGTCTCATTTCCTTCGTCCACTTAAATCATTAATGGAAGAAAATAATTTAAAAATAATAATATTATTCTATCTGTATGCTTAATGCTATCAATATCAGTCTATCATGGAAAAGATAAAATATCAAACAAAAGTCTCAACATAAAGGAGGAAGAGGTAAAGAAACCCCGACATCAAACATCAATGTAAATGTATATGAAGCCTCTATACTATTGTCTAAGATAGTACCATGACAGGCTATGGCTACAAAAATCAAGTAAAAGACTATCAATCAAAAGAAGATAAACATCCTCCAAATGTAAGGGATGACTCACCACTGTCTGGATATACGGAAAGCTCTGAACCTCAATGATTGGGCTACTGAAGTCCTTGGTCTATTCAATCTACATCATAAAATGATGTAGCGCCAGAGGGGCATTAGTATGTGGAATGTACTATACATAAAAAGGGCTAAAGAAAAACAAGAAACAATATACGATCCCTCATCAATCAATCACCCTCACCTCAGAGTGAACGATAAGACTTTATCACCTCACTATCCATCTAACATCAAACAATCACATCACATCAGAGTCCTATCATCATGAAACCTATCTAGCAGTTTCTATAATCGGCAACAACTACCTATGAGTCGATAGTGATACAACAAAGAGATGTCATTTCTACATACATCCGCTACCTTGCCAGGGTAAAGGACGAGTTTGTCAGTGGATCCAAATTCTGTCAAGTCCTCTTTTGGGGCAAAGGAAACATCCGCTTTCATGGTCCAATCCTTTCCTATGTTGGCTACATAGTTTATGGGTATCAGTGGGATTCACTCTCACCCATTTTGGTGCTAATAATCCTCGAAAGACTCAATATGCTCATAAGTCTATCAATCTATCAAGAACTTTTATCACCCAACCTCTATGGGCAAGACTATCTTTTTCAAACTCAAGGGAATATATTCATTCAACTCTATCAATATTATTTTCAGCTATCATAGTCATCAACACACTCACCTCAGGACTCAAACTCAGTCAAGCATCACATTCAAATAATCAAGGTCTAGACTTCCCCTAATCATTACTCAAGTCTTTACATACACAATTCATAAGGGTTCAATCACAACCACATAATAATGTATATACACAGTAAACTTTAAGCATGATGATCATCAATTTAGGATATAAAATATAATTAAAACATTATTTTCAAGAAATAAAGATAATATCCAAGACATTAAATGATAATACTCAAGAACCTTCAAGAAATCACTATTTAAGAGGTCTAAGTATCAATTGTATATCCTAACTGTATATTGGGCACATGGAAGAACAATTCCATGCTTTTGGGTAGCCTTTACATACCTGAGAATGAAGAATCTTTAAGTATTTCGGGATTTCTTTGGAAACACTCACTCTGTCTCTCCTTCTTCTCTGTTAGAAATTGCGTAAAACTTCAAAAATTTATGGGTTTAAAACCCTTTTTGTACGAATTATGCTTTAAATACTCTTTTAGGGATATTAAAATATATTAGAAAGGAAAAAATTGCCCTTCTCAAATAAAACCCCCCCAAAAAATTCCTGGAACACAAATGTGCATCGCGGAGGGGGTGTGCATGAGTGATTTTGGTGAATTTTTATGTAAGTCCAATTCACATAAAAAAACAAAGGAAAAATGTAAGTATAGCTCCGCGCCCCTAAAGCATCACAGAGGGGGCACAGAAACGCTACTGTTTCTAGCCCAAAAGTGACATTTCGAAAATCAACCCGGCTTATTATAAGTTTGGTCGAGATCATTTTTTGACTTGATTTTTTGCTGATTGCAAATTAGATATCAGAATTTCCATCAGTGCTTGGGAAGACATATTGTATGCATGATGTATTTTAGGGGTATTTTGATAATTTTATGGGGTGTTACATCTTCTCACCATTGGAGTCATTAGTCCTCGAATTATGAGTAAAGGTCGAATGGAGACATGAATATTCCCAAAACTTATCTCATTCCTCACTTGGAAACACTCAAACTCTCGTTATCCATCATCTATCTATCTCTATCTTAGACTTGGGAATGGAATAAAACAAGGTATCAACTTAGTGAGAAAAAAGCATTCGAGAATTTTAAGGATAAAAATATTTACTTTTGACATCATCATTACATGGCATGAATAGATGCAGGTATTTGAGTTTCATCGCTTCCTCAGCTTCCCACGTAGCTTCCTCAACAAATTGGTTCCTCCGTAAAACTTTAACGGAGGCTCTCTCTTTATTCCTCACCTTACGAACTTGTCGATCAATGATCTAGATTGGAATCTCTTCATATGGTAAACTACCCTTCACACACATACTCCCACCGGAATTGCCAAGGATGGATCCCCCAAACACTTCTTCATCATAGATACATGAAACAATAGGTAAACTCAATCTAGCTCAGAGGGCAAGTCTAACTCGTAGGCATTTCCCAATCCTTGTTACAATCAGGTATGGTCCGATATAACGGGGACATAGCTTCCCCTTCTTACCAAATCTTATGACACCCTTCATGGGTGACACCTTCAAGTACACCCAATCATCTACCTCGAACTCCAACTCTCTTCTTCTCATGTCTGTATATGATTTTTGGCAACTCTAGGCTATTTTCAACCTTTCCCTGATGACCTTCACTTTCTCCATAGACTGGTGTATGAGATTAGTCCCAATCAACTCAGCTTCACCTACCTCGAACCACCTAATTAGGGATCTATATCTCTTCCTATATAAGCCTCATATAGGGTCATCTGAATGCTGACATGATAGCTATTATTATATTTGTACTCAATCAATGGTAAATGATTATCCCAATTTCCCTTGAAGTCGATAACATATGCTCTCAACCTATCTTCCATGTCTGGAAAGTGCACTCTGCTTACCCATCTATCTGCTGGTGAAAAGCTTGCTCAAATTCACCTTTGTAACCAATTTCTTCTGAAAAGATCTTTTGAGAGGTAAATTGATCCCTCTGTCCGAGATGATGGACAAGGGAACCCCATGCAACCTCACAATCTCACGGATGTATAGTTAGGCATACTCCTCAACCATATAAGTTGTCTTAACCGCCAAGAAGTGGGCTAATTTAGTCATCTTGTCAACAATCACCCATATCGAATCATGCTACTTTATGGATCAGGGTAAGCCTGTGATGAAATCCATATTGATCATCTCCCATTTCCACTCTAAAATTTTAAAGTTTTGAGCCAATACACACAATTTCTGTTGTTTAACCTTAACCTGTTGGGAATTGGGACACTTAGCAACAAATTCAGCAATGTCTTCTTCATCCCATTCCACCAATAGACTTCCCTCAAGTTGTGGTACATCTTGGTGGAGCCAGGATATATAGAATATCTTGTGATGTGAGCTTCGACCATGATTCTATCTCAAACACCATCAAAATTGGGTACATATAATCACCCTTGATATCTTAATTTCTATCTCCCCATTTGGAGAAACCTATCACCTTCTACTTGTGAACTGCTTCTTTTAATTGGAGTAAGATAGGGTCTTGGTCTTGTATTTTTATCACATCTGACACTAAGGATGAAGTAGACCCATTCTAAACATTAACCCTGCCTTTGTAATTCTCCTCAAGTTGTACTCCCTATCGAGCCAATCTATACAACTCTCTGGCTAACTCTATCTTCCCCTCCTCCACATGGGTAGTGCTACCCATGGACATCCTGCTAAGAGCATCAGCAACAATGTTAGCCTTACCTCAATGGTAGAGGATGATCATATCATAATCTTTGAATAACTCCAGCCACTTCGTTTGCCGTAGGTTGAGCTCTTTCTGATTGAACACGTACTGCAAACTCTTATGGTCGGTAAACACGTCCACATGTACTCCATACAAATAGTGATGCTAGATCTTAAGTGTGAATACCACTACTGCCAATTCTAGATCATGGGTTGGATAATTTTTCTCATGGATCTTAAGTTGTCTGGAAGCATAAGTTATCACCTTCCCTCTCTATATAAGCACACACCCCAATCCAACTCTGGATGCATCACAGTATATCAAAAAGTCACCAGTCCCATTTGGCAAGGTCAACACTGGTGTTATAGTCAATCTAGTCTTCAATTTCCAGAAAGCTCTTCTCATTTGCCTTTGACCACTAAAATTTGGCCTTTTTCTAAGAAAACTTTGTCAAAGGGGCTGACAGTGAAGACAAGCCCTCAACAAATCTGCGATAGTACCCAGACAAGCCCAAGAAACTTCTTATTTCTGCTGGAGAAGTTGGTCTTGCCTACTTCTTAACTTCTTTAATCTTCTGAGTACCCATCCGAATACCATCTCCCAAAATGCCATGGCCTGAGAAAGCCACAAACTTGAGCCAAAACTCAAATTTGGAGAATTTTGTACAACTCATGATCATTTGAGTGTTTGCAAAACTACTCTAAGGTGATTAACATGCATTTTTTCAGTCCTCGAATATATCAGAATGTCATCAATATACACAATAATGAACTTATCAAGATACGGCCTGAATACTTTGTTCATCAAATCTATGTAAGCTAATAGGTGCATTTGTCAACCCGAAGAACATGACAGGAACTCAAAATAGCCATACCATGTCCTAAAGGTTGTCTTAGGAATATCACTTCCCCTAACTGTCAACTGATGTTAACCTGATCTGAGATCTATCTTGGAGAAACAAGTAGCACCCTGAAGCTAGTCAAAAAGATCACCTATTCTGGTAAGAGGATTAACTGGCTAGGGGTGTTGTTGAAGACTGAGCTCTGTCGCTCCCCTCACCTTGCCTCCTCTTTGGACACTCAAAACTAAAATGACCAAACCTAACCACATGCATAACACACATCTTTGCCAACACGACACTCACCCAGATGAAGCTTACCACACTTACTGCAAGGTGGCTTTCCCCTTATACCTTGGGTCACACTGGCCTAAGATTGGATACATAGGGTCCTGAAATTCTGATAACCCAGAGATATTTTATCATACCAGGTTAGCTGCACGGGCGCACTTACTACAGATGGTGCAAGATGTTATGATCTCTTCTGAAAATAAGATTTATCACCTCTAGTCTGTGTCTGTGGGCTAGGCTTATCTCCTACTGACTTTGCCCTTATGCTCAAATGCTCTATCCCTCCTCTTATCTTCCTCTGTCTGCTGAGCATACATCACAAGTTTGGAGATGTCCACACTAGGAATCAGCAAAGTAGTCTTACACTCCCTCTACACATGTCTAGCCAGGACAAACACAAACCTTCTCATCCTATTTCCCATATACTTTACCATCTCTGGAGCATACCTTGACAGTTTGACGAACTTAAGGCTATACTCCTTCACTGTCATCTCTCCTATTTCAGATTCACAAACTTATTCACCTTCGTCTCCCTCAAATCTTGAAGAAAGAAGTGATCAAGGAAGGCGGCTTCAAACTTCTCCCATGCTACATCCTCACTTTTACTCCCCTCTGACTAAGTGTACGACACATTATCCATGTCCTTCAGCTGGTAGAATGTAAACTCCACTCTCTCAAGCTCATTCGCATGTATAGCCCTCAGAACCTTATACATCTCAGCTATGAAATTCTGTGGTTCCTCCTCAACTTTCGATCCCATGTACAGTAACGGGTTCATCCTCAAAAATTCCCTGAGCAGAGTTGCAGCTGAGGGCTCCTGCGATCCAGAACTAGGAGCCTGAGAACCTTAGCTATTCCCCTATAAGGCCACCAATTGAGTCAGCATGGTGATAGCTCCTCTGAATTCTGCCTTGGTAGTGGGAGATGCGTTGGGCTGAACAGGGGGTGCCTGAGGGACCTCAGCAGTCCTAGCGGGGCATCCCCATCTGCTTGTATCAGTCTGACAGGAGACTTAGGTTGGGTTTTCTTAGCAACGGAGCTGGGGCATCTCTTTGGGAAACTATTCTCTTAGGCAACATTCTCTTGTGTGGCATTTTTTGTAAGTTTAAAATGCATGACTTAAAGCGGGATTTAAGAAGTTAACTTTATAGTATGATTTCAGATCATAGAAGAAGGGCAACACTTCTTAATGGCCAATAGCCTCCAGATTATAAAGTGTGGTGCACAACACACCCATAAACATAACTCTACTAGACACGGCTTCAAGACTGCCTAGGACACTTGAACTCTGGGCACTGATAACAAGTTTGTCATGCCCCAGGAGGATACTCTAGACATGACTGGCACTCGAAGACTATTGCTAGCCCCCAAGCAGACTAACTAATCTCATTGCCTTCATCCATTCAATTCACTAGTGGAAGAAAATAATATAATAATAATAATAATAATAATATTCTATCTATGGGCTCAATGCTATCAAATTCAGTCTATCATGGAAAAAATAAAATATCAAACAAAAGTCTAAACATAAAGGAGGAAGAGGGAAAGAACCCCCAATATCAAACATCAATGTCTACATCTATAAAACCTCTATACTATTGTCTGAGATGGTACCATGACAGGCCATAGCTACCATAGTCAAGTAAAAGTTAATCAATCAAAAGAAGATAAATATCCTCCGAATGAAGGGTAGGACTCACCACTGTCTGAAAATACGAAAAGCTCTGAACTTCAACGATCGAACTATTGAAGTTCTCGATCTATCAAATCTACATCATAAAATAATGCAGCACTAGAAGGGCATTAGTACGTGGAATTTACTATATGTAAAATAGGATAACGAAAAAAAAGAATATAAAATTCCTCATCAATCAATAACCCTCACCTCAGACTAACGGATAAGACTCTAACACATCACTATCCATCTAACATCAAACAATCACATCACATCGGAGTCCTATCATTATGACACCTATTTGGTAGTTTCTATAATCGGCAACCACTACCTATGAGCTGATAGTGATACAACAAAGAGATGTCATTGCCACATCCATCTGGTACCTTGCCGGGGTAAAGGATGAGTCTGTCAGTGGATCAATAGTCTGTCAAGTCCTTTTTTGTGACAAAGAAAACATCTGCTTTCATGGTCTAATCCTCTCCTACACTAGCCATGTAGTTAATGGGTACGGGTGGGATTCACTCTTACTAATTTGGTGCTAATGCTCCTTTCAGGACTCAATATGCTCATAGGTCTATGAATCCATCAAGAACTTTTATCACCCAACCTCTACGAGCAAGACTATCTTTTCAAATTTAAGGGAATATATTCATTCAACTCTATCAATATTTTATTCAGCTATCACAAGTCATCAACACACTCACCTCAGGATCCAGACTCAATCAAGCATCACATTCACAAGGGTTCGATCATAATCACATAATATTATATATATACAATAAACTTTAAACATGATAATCATCAATTTAGATCAAAAATATAATTAAAAGGGTATTTTGAAGAAATAAAGATAATATGCATGACATTAAATGCTAATACTCAAGAACCTTCAAGAAACCACTATTCAAGACTTCTAAGTATTAATTGTACATCCTAACTATATATTGGGCATATGGAAAAATAATTTCATGCTTTTGGATAGCCTTTACATACCTGAGAATGAAGAATCTTCAAGGATTTCAAAATTTTTCTGGAAAACCTCACTCTGTCTCTCCTTCTTCTCTCTTACAACTTGCATAAAACTTAGAAAACTTGAGAGTTTAAAACACTTTTTGTACAAAATATGCTTTAAAAACCATTTTGAGGATATAAAAATATCTTAGGAATGACAAAATTGCCCTTCCTGAATAAAAATGAAAATCATAATTTCTTGGAACACAGATATGTGTCGCGGAGGGGCATGCACCAGTTTTTTTGTTAAATTTTTATTTAAGTCCAGTTCCCATCCAACAACAAAGGAAAACCTTAATTGTAGCTCCACGCCCCTGGCGTATCGCGGAGGGGGATCGGAAATGCTACTGTTTCTAGCCAATAAGTAACATTTCAAAAATTAATCCAACTTGTTTTAAGTTGGGTCATGACCATTAATTTTTCACGCTGATTACAAATCTGATCTCAGATTTTCCATCAGAGCTTGGAAAGACGCGTTGTGCACATGATATATTTTAGGGGTATTTTGGTAATATTACTAGGTGTTACGGTGTTGTTGAAGAAAACTTGACTTATGAAGAGGTTTCGTTAGAAATTTTGAATAGACAAGTGAAGAGGTTGAGGAACAAGGATGTAGCTTCTGTTAAGATCCTTTAGAGGAATCAACAAGTTAAAAGTGTTACATGGGAATCCGAGGTGGACATGCAAAAGCAGTATTCATATCTCTTCCATTCTACTTAAGTCTAAGGAACTAATCTAAGTCACCTATGTGATTTCAAATCTTAATTTTCAGCCCTCATGTCATTTGCATACATACATGTTTAAATTGACAAGTTCATGGTGATGTTGACACTTATGTTGAGATTTTTTCAAATGATGTTTAAGTGCATTGTTACATTCTTGTAGGGGTTGATTCCTTCATGATTACTCTTATTATGTACATTTCTTTAACATCCAGGGATAAATGTTCACAAAGGGGAGATGTTGAAACGTCCCAAAAAGTGTTCGAAAATGTGCCTTGGAAACTCCCATATTCATAATTTAATTTACATATATCTTAAAACTTCGTGTGTGATATCATGAATCCAATTTCATGTTCTTGATCAGGAGACAAAATTGGGTTGGATACAGGTATAACCAAAATTTTAAAGGCCCTGTAGCAAAATTTCATTTCATCAAAAAAAAATTTTCCAGTGGACCTACATGTTGGCTCCATGATGCGGAGCTATCGCAAAGTTGTACATTTTGCTACTAGTTTTTATAATTTTGGCCTAAGGCTTTGGGGTCTTAGGCCTAATCCTTTCCCATGAATAAATACACCTACACTTAGTCATATTTAAACTCTATATCATAGAAGACATTTCCCAAAAACCCTCTCTAACACTTAGATAAATATTTCACCCAAATTCAAGCGTCCCAATCTTATTCTGGATTTCAAAGAATTCATTCAAGCTTCAAGTTATCAATCAAATCTTTATCAAGGAAATCTCCAAAGTTGAGGTATGTCGATTTCAACCATTGGGTCCTTTCACCCATGGTGCCCAACCTTCCTTTTTACCTAAAATGCATGTTTTCATGTTAGATTATCTATGGGTATCTCTTACTATGAAAGTTGATTATAAACTATGTTAGGGTTTCATAAAAATGTGACTGTTTTAGCATTTTTTGAGCTATGAATCTATGATTTATTATATGATTTGATGAGGGGTTTAATGTATCTTGCATGAGGGTATTACTAAGTTTTGGTGGGTGATTTTAAATTGATTTTTCTCGAATTGATTTCACTTTTGAATTGCATGATTTTGTACTAGCATTACATACCCATCAAGTGTTTGATAAAGTGTTCGGTTATTGAATCTTGAGATATTGAAGGTCTAATGCATGACATATGAGTTAAGTGACTTTATGATGATGAAAGGAATGTCTGTTTGTGTCGATTTCATGAATAGTATATAGTGTTGAAAGTTGACCACGCATCATGCGGTGGACTCGTACTACTATGTTGTAGGGTATGTACCTCAATTCCCTCGCTCGGGGGGTGGTAGGACTGTGCTACCATGTTGGTGGGTATGTACCTCTATCGCATTGCTTGGTGGTGGTCGGCATGTTCTACCATGTTTGGGGGTATGTATATGTCACAGCCCAACCCCGGGGCTATGTCTCATGCCGATTAGGCACTTAAACCAGTATTAAATCGCAAAACCACAACTTAAAGTCTAAGAATTCTACCAAAATTTCAGCAGAGTTTCTTCTGTTTTATTAACTAACTGCACCTGCAAAGAAAATTCAGCAGCAACCCAGACAACAATACAAAGATGTAGCCATTTATACATATACATAAATGC
>JAOTQJ010146188.1:0-34440 GCA_025642045.1 Solanum sejunctum | reverse complement strand
TTCATTGTTTATCCAATGTACTCTTTTATTTGTCATATTGTCTTGTATGATTATCTACATGTCACATGATACTTATATAGTCCTACAACTCCAATATTGTGAACATCAAAAGAACCATTTCAAAGGTAATTGAAACATATAGTATACATTTTTGATAGGTGGTAGCCCGAGGGAGTGGAAGTAACACCTAGCCAGGGACGATCCTATCACAGGTGGTAGCCCAAGGGGGTTAAGGAAGAACCTAGCAAAGGGAATATCCTGATATCCCGAGGGGTGGAGGAATCACCTGGCCAGGGAAATATCTTATTACGGGGGTAAGCCCCAGGGGTTAAGGAAGAACCTAGCGAGGGACGAACCCGATACAGTTCACCACTGGTCAGTTGGTTATTTATATTACAGTTGTGTATAGATTTTACAGTATAGATTCTACGGTAAAGGTAAAGCAATATAAAGCATCATAAAGTATATGATCCCACAGTATAACTAAAGGTAGTCTTTTATGCTACACCAGTGTACAGTTTCACTTGAGTTGTTATATCATATACAGTGTTTCATGCCTTACATACTCAGTATATTATCTTGTACTGACGTCCCTCACAAGGGACTTGCATTTCATGCTGTAGGTACTAGTGCTAGTAGATCTCACCAGTAGGAGTATAGGATATTAAGCTGCTGTCACCAAGGTCCAGGTTGCTTCGGGGCTCTGTATATGTCTAGAGATTACATGTTTTATTGCTTAGTTTATTGAGGTGGGGCCTATCCTGACCCTTATCAGATTGTTTCTTTATTTAGAGGCTTTGTAGACTATGTAAAGTAAATTTTGGTCAAGTCTCGTACTTTAAATATTGTGGCCCCAATGACCTAGTTATATTGCATTTCCTTTTGACTTGTTACCACTCTTTATCTTCTTAAAGGCATGTCAAATGCATAAACCCCTTATAGTATGTATAGGAAGCGCATAGTTATAGGTTAGTTCTCCTGAGCCTTATCGGCAATGGGTGCCAGTCCGCGCTAATGGGACTCTGGGGTATGACAACTTAGGCGGTCAAAATGACCATCACCTATTATGACTAGTAAGTCCCTTAATCCATTCACTAAAACTTCAACAATTTCATTGATCAAATGGATGAAATGCACATACAGATCAAATGGATAAAATACCCTTCAATACAAGCTTAATTATTGGCTAGCACTATCACATGGTATCGATCAAACGATGACTTACCCTTAAGAATGACATCACCCAATCTATCATAGGGCAAGTTCTATTTCTTAAAGGAAATTAGGGGTTACTCAGACTTCACTTATAGCCCATAGTAGCAATCAATCCAATAGGCAAGCATATTTCAAGAATACATTTATATGATCATTGCATAGTTTTAATTGAACACATTCAAGCATCAAATCAAGCCTAAGATATGGGGCCAAACCCTCAAACAATTAATCATTGAGCAAGAAACCTTTCATTCATGAATGTAACCCAACTCATTCACACCCCAATTTCAATATTTATAAGAAAATTTTCAAAACCTACAATAAATCATACATACATGCAACATAGGGTTCCAAAGCAACTCTAAAGTCCTACTCACTTGATTCTCAACAAGAATTTCAAAGTTTAAGGCATGATTTTCAAATCACAAACCCTGATCAAGTACATAAAAATGGATTTCTTCAAAGAACTAGAACAAGGGACAAAATCATACCTATTCAATAATGAGACACAATGAAACCTTTTGTGATGTCGTTTAATGATTATGACCAAGCTTTTTGGTGAACATTTTCAAAGAAAAACAAAGGAAGGGGTATAGGCATGCGAGGGAAGAGAAAAGTGGGTAAGGTGGAAAGTGAAAGGGCCAAGGCATTTAAAAAGACTTAAGTAGATCCGTGAGCTTGCATGTTCAACGACGCCGAACTACACCGCTAGCACAATTGGCACTAAGCCTAGGATGCTAGGGATTGCCCTTTTTCATAGTGAGCTTCCCTCACCTTCTGCCCTAAAGTACGATGAAACTAACCATCACCAACTGGAATTGGTGATTCATTGATTGGACATTTTGTTGGCCAAATTTGACAGCACCTCCAGAGTTACCACTAAACCCAAAGTGTGGTCAAACTAATGATTGCCAATATGACTCGGCGATGTGCCGAGTAGTCCTTCTTGGTCACCCTTATCAACTTACCACTACCATTTTTCTTAGCAACTCTGCACAATTTAACACCCATTATCCAAACTAAAAAGTAGTTAAATACTTACCTTGGGTTGCCTACCAAGCAATGACTTGGTTAACTTCGTGGCACAATGTTGTTCCTCTTCACTTCAAGTTACTGCCGACTGGCCCATTAATGATAATACCCCAGGATACTTTCAAATTCAAAGCTTTGTATATATTGAAAAACAACCTCTTCATCATTCACTCTAAATTTTAAATCTGCACTCTCAACATCAACCATAGCTCACCCGGTGGCTAACAATGGCCTCCCCAAAATGATTTGCACATTCATGTCCACCTTACAATCCAAAATCACAAAATTTGCAAGGACGACAAATTATCTACCTTTACCAACACATCATATAGAATTCCCACTAGTCTTTTGATAAACCTATCAGCCATGAGAAGCTGCATTGTAGTCGGTGAAGGGATTTCGAAAACTAGTTCCTCAAAAACAGCTAGAGGCATGATGTTTATGTTTATCCCTAAATGAAAAAGAGCTTTACTAAACTTTGAGGGTCCTATTGTGCATGGAATGGTGAATGCCCCTGGGTTTTCCTTCTTTATCACCATCTTTTGTATCAGGATTGCACTACATTTATGAGAAACTTCAACTGTCTCACATTCAAGTATCCTATTCTTTGTCATCATTTCTTTTATGAACTTAGCACATCCTAGAATTTCAATTTATTCTTCCACAAGGGGAACATATATTGACAAAGAATTGAACATAGAAAGGCACTTTTGAAACTTAGTATCCTTCTCTTTCTTCTTCAACCTTTGTGGGGATGGAGGATTAACTTTGACGTGAGGTATTTTCGGCCTCACAACTGACTTGAATTTTTAAGAGAGTGTTCTTGGATTTACTGAATTATCCCTACTTTTCTCTTGCTTACCATTTGTAACGACCCCAAAAACTACCCTAAATGTGCCTCAAAATTCCCAAAACGTTAGATTCTATATATCTCAAAATCCGTGTGTGATATTGAAAATCTAATTTCATATTCTTGTTCAGGGGGTGAAAATTAGGGGAAAAAGGGTCTAACCCTGATTTAAGAGCAGTTGTAGCTAAATTTGAAAATCAAAAAATGCGATTTCTAGAGATGATCCGTGCCCCTAGCTCAACGCACTAAGGGTGCACTCCTATACATTATTGTGCCTAGTTTTTCTATCTCGGTCCAAGACTTTTGGGTCTTGGGCCTAAGTGTTTTCAAATGTGTTTTTACCTATACTTAGACATATTTCACCCTCATATCATCCTAAATAATCCCAAATATCCTCTCAAAAACTTAGCCATATTTTTCACTCCCAAATTCAAGTCTCAAAACCCTCATCCGGAACTAAGAATTTTCCTCAAGCTTCAAGTCTCCATTTTCAATCTTCATTAAGAGCTTCTTCAAAGCTAAGGTATGTGAATTTTAGCTATTGGGTTCTTCCATCCATGGTGCCCTAATCTCCTTTGCATGATTTAAAGTTGATTTTACAATTGGGTTTGCTAGCATGAACATGTCTATGAACTATGCTAAAGCTATGTAAAGATATGACTATTTTGCTATGTTTTGAGCTATAAATTTTAGATTTATTGTAAGATGTGATGAGGGTTTCTAATTTATATTGCTTAATGGTGTTGCAAGGTGTTGATTGACGATTTTACAATTGATTTACTTACATTATTTCACCTCTATATTTCATGGTTTTATACTAACATTACACACTCTCTAAGTGATTGAAAAAATGCCCGGATATGGTTTCTTTAGGAATTGAAGGTCCAAAATATGAGATATGATATTATTGATGTTATGACGATGAAATAAGCTTATGTATATGATATAACCTATATAAAGTGTTGCATTAGACCATGCCCGATTCGGGGAGTGTAAGAGTCCAAATAACCTTGTCGAGGGGTTTGTACCTTGACAATCAATGTGGGGGTTTGTACTCATCAACCATATGAAGGGTTTGTACTTTGCCACCAAGGTGATAAGGTAAAATTACCATAAACCATATGAGGGGTTTGTACCGCACCACTAGGGAAATAGGGTGAAACCATCATCAACTAACCAAGGGGTTTGTACTTTGAAAATTTGCTTGGTCTCTTCTATGCATATGGTATCCTATATGAGCATGAGTTACTTAAGCATGTTTTACTTATGCATTGATTATACATTGCATATTGTTACAGTATGCCTATTACCTATTGTTATGTATTTTGATTAAAGTGTGTATATCTTGTTGCATTGTATCCTATATACTTAGTACATTCAAACGTACTAACGCATAATCTTGCCTACATGATATTATAATGTAGGAACTAGTGCCCAAGTTTATCATCCTATTCCTCCACTTTAGGGACCTTAGTCTATATTGCTCTTACTATGTATGAAGACATTCTTCTTTATGGTCTATTTTAACAATTAGAGTGAGCCCAATTGCTTTGTCTTGGCCCCTGCTCTTATCTATGTATTATAGGTGCTTATTTGACATATTATGTATCTATGATATCAGTTTGACTCTTATCTCTTGATTATGTTATTATACGAGGTTTTTTCCCTTAGGCCCTTTATACCTATTCGTATTCTTTATGTCTTTTATATGGTTCCGCGACCAATGATGTGTAATGATAAGTTAAGAGCATTGTTTGGGGTTCATTTGGGTTCTCTATTCACTGTATCACGTCTAGACCCTAGGGTTGGATCATGACAAATCTGGTATTAGAGCACTAGATTGATAGATCCTCGGAGTCCAACACATAGTGTTGATTAGAGTCATATTCATGATTGTGAAGCACACCATGATTATGAATAGGAGACTATAAGGCATTTTAGGAAAGATTTCCCTTCTTCATATTCTAAGTCATGCTATAGAGTTATGGTAGGTTTTTCCCCCTAACAATTGTTCTTTTCTATGCTAGATCAGGCCAAACACTAAAGGAAGAAGGGCCCAAACTCTGGAGGAGTAACCTATCAATGGTGAGCTCTGGGATGCTCTCACTTTGCTTGCCTAAGTTGTGGCCAACCAAGTCAATCAAGGGGCCCAATCCCCTCATGCTACTACCCTGGGAGCTAGGGAAAGGGACTTCATGAGGATGAATCCTCTGGTGTTCCATTGGTCAAAGGTGGATGAATATCAACAAGAGTTCATTGATGAGGTCTACAAGATCTTGAATATAATGGGTGTTGGCCGAATAAAAAGGTGAAGTTTGTAGCCTACCAACTCAAAGAGGTAGCTCAATATGGTATGACCAATGGAAGGGGGAGAAGGGAATTGGTAATGTTGTGCTTTGGGAGGAGTTCAAATTGGCTTTTCTTAATTGGTTTTTTCCTCTTGAGCTTAGGGAAGATAAGTAGGCGGAGTTTATGAACTTGAAACAAGGTGCTATGAACATAAGGAAGTGTACCCTCACATTTAATCAACATTCAAAGTATGCTCCTTATTTGGAGGATGATCCTAGATCTAGGATGAATGAGTTTGTGAGGGGGTCTCTGACTTGGTAAGTGAAGAATACCGGTCCGTCATGCTAATCAGTGACATGGACTTATCTTGGTTGATATCCTATGCTAAGCAAATGGAGGAGGATAATTTGAGGAAGAGAAGGGGTATGAGGCCAAGAGGGCCCGATTTGAGGGTAATTTCCAAAAGGGTGCGAGATTTTGTCAAGCCCAAGGGTCTTCTCATGCTACTAATAAGGGGTTTGCAATGACTTCCCTAGGCCTCAAGTGTTGGTGGTGTGGTTCCTATTGATGTTTTCCCTAAATGTGAAAGGTGCTATGAAGGCCTATGTTTGAAAGGTTCTAATGCATGCTTTGAATATGGGGAACATAGTCACAAGAAGGTGGATTGTCCAAGAAATCGTGGCAAAGGCCGGGGTGCAAATATGGCTCCATTAGGTAGAGGTGGTCCTCAAGGTGGTGCCCCAAGGCACAATTGGTTTTATGCTCTACATGGGAGACAAGGGGTTGGTGAGGTTCCTAATGTTCTTATCAGTATTTGAAAATCTTTAACTTTAATGTATATGCTTTGATTGATTCGGATGTCACTCTTTCTTTTGTTACTCCTTTTGTTGCTAAAAAGTTTCATATTGACCTCGAGTTGTTGCATGATTCATATGAAATGTCTACTCCTATTGGTGCCTCTATTGTTGCTAGGAAAATTTATAAAAGTTGTCCTATTTGAATTTTCCATAAGTTATTGCCTTTTGATCTTGTTGAATTAGACATGGTAGATTTTGATGTTATTTTTGGGATAGAATCGTTGCATGCCTACTATGCTTCTATTAACTATAGAACTCATAGGGTCAAATTCGTATTTCCAAATGAACCCATCCTAGAGTGAGAAAATCAGGATGTGATGGTCAAGGGTAGATTAATTTCTTGCATTAAATCTTATAAGTTGATCTCTAAGGGGGTGTCTTTACCATCTAGTAAGGGCTAAAGATATGGAGTCCAAAGTCCCTTTCATAGAGTTGGTTCCGGTTAAAAATGAGTTTTTTGATGTCTTTCCAAATGACCTTTTAGTGTCCCTCCTAAAGGGTGATAGATTTTGGCATAGATCTCCTTCCTAATACTTAAGCCATTTCTATTTTTCTTTATCGCATAGCCCTAGCGGAGTTGAAAGAGTTAAAGGAACAATTGAAAGATTTGTTAGAGAAAGGGTTTATTAGTCCTAGCCAATTACCTTAAGGTGCTCCATTGTTGTTTGTGAAGAAGAAGGATGGGTCACTGAGAATGTGAGTTGACTATCGGCAATTCAATAGGGTCACTACAAAGAATAGGTATGCTCTTCCAAGTATTGATAACTTGTTTGACCAATTGCAAGGGGCTAGCTTTTTCTCTAAGATTTATCTTCGGTCCGGGTATCATCAAGTGAGGGTGAGGGAGTATGACATTCCCAAAATGGCCTTTCGGACTAGATATCAGCATTATGAGTTTGTTATGATGTCTTTTGGGTTTTCCAATGCACCAGCCATCTTCATGGACCTTATGAATAGGGTCTTCAAACCTTACCTTGATTTCTTTGTTGTTGTCTTCATTGATGACATTTTGATCTATTCACATAGTAGGGAGGAGCATATGGGACATTTGAGGGTTGTTGCAAAGAATGAGGGAGGAGAAATTGTATGCCAAATATGAAAAGTGTGAATTTTGATTGAAGGAGGTTGCATTCTTTGGTCATGTGGTGTCAAGGGTGGCATTAACATGGATCCACAGAAAATTGATGTGATTAAAAATTGGCCTAGACCGTTGAACCCGTCATATATTAGGAGCTTCTTGGGCCTAGTGAGTTATTATAGAAGGTTTGTGATTGAGTCCTCCTCCATTGCTTCACCTATGACAAAATTAACTCAAAAGAAGGTTAAGTATGTATGGACGGATGAGTATGGGAGGAGCTTCCAAACATTGATAGAAAAGCTTGTGTCCGCTCCTAGATTATCGCTACCGGATGGACTTGAGGGACTTGTGGTGTATTAGGATGCTTCCCGGATTGATTTAGGTTGTGTGTTGATGCAAAATCATAAGATCATAGCTTATTCTTCTAGGCAACTCAAGGTGCATGAAAGGATCTAGTCTACCCATGACCTAGAGTTAGCCGCTGTTGTGTTTGCATTAAAGATTTGGCATCACTACTTGTATAGGGTGCATGTTGATGTGTTCACCGAACATAAGAGCCTCCAATATGTCTTCACTCAAAAGATCTCAACTTGAGGCAAAGAAGATGGTTAGAACTTCTTAAAGACTATGATATGAGTATGTATTATCATCCGGGTAAGGCAAATATTGTGGCGGATGCTTTGAGTTAGGTGTATACGGGTAGCCTAGCTTATATTGATGGTAGTGGCAAGGAGATAGCTAGGGAGGTACATCGATTGGATATATTAGGGGTTAGGTTGGAAGAAGTGGGTGATGTTGTTGTTATTATTGATAGATCTAAATCTTTATTGATAGATGAGGTGACAATAAAATAAGATCTTGACTCCTCCTGCTTGAATTGAAGGCCTTGGTGAAATAGAAAAAAGTAGAGGGTTTCTCCCAAGGGGCAGATGAGGCACTTATGTACCAAAAAAGGTTGTGTGTGCCTTGTGTTCATAGTTTGAAGGAGAAGATCCTTGATGAGGCCCATAATTTTTGTTATTCTATCGACTCCGATTCCACCAAAATGGATATAGATTTGATGGATGTGTATTGGTGGGGAGGCATGAAGAGGGACATTGCCAAATTCATTTTTGGTTGCCATAGTTGTCAACAAGTCAAAGCTGAATATCAAAGGGCAGGTGACCTAACATAGAGATTCCCACTTGGAAGTGGGAGGTGATTAATATGAATTTTGCGGTTGGGTTGCCAAAACTAGAGAAGGTTTTGATTACATTTAGGTTGTGGTTGATAGGATGAGAAAATTGGATCACTTTCTCCTAGTTAAGACTACATATGGGGTTGAAGAGTATGCAAGGTTATATATCCATGAGTTAGTGAGGTTAAATGGGTTTCCTTTGTCCATCATATTGGACTGCGGTGCACAATTTGCTTCACACTTTTGGAGGTCTTGTCAAAGGGGGGCTTGGTACCAAAGTTCACCTTAGTACAACCTTTCACGCTCAAATAGATAGCTAAGCCGAAAGAACCATTCAAACACTTGAGGATATGCTTAGGGTTTGTGTCTTGGAGCTTAAAAGTAGTTGGGATGACCATCTTCCATTGATTGAGTTTGCCAATAACAATAGCTATCACTCTAGCATTGGTATGACTCCTTTTGAGGCTCCTTGTGGGAGACATTATAGATCACCGATGGGTTGGTTTGAGGTTTTAGAGGTGGCTCTTTTGGGACTAGCTCGGGTCATGGATGCTCTTGAGAAGGTTAGGATGATTAGGGAGAGATTAAAGACCGCCCAAAGTGGCCAACAATCTTATGCTGATGTGAGGAGAAGAGACCTGGAATTCAAAATGGCTTATTGGGTCTATTTGAAAGTTTCTCCAATGAAAAGTGTGGTCCATTTTGGTAAAAAAGGGAAGTTGAGTCTAAGATATGTTAGTCCTTATGAGGTCTTGAGAAGGGTTATCAAGGTAGCTTATAGGTTGAAGTTTCCTAGTGAAATGAATTTGGTTCATCCAGTGTTCCATGTCTCTATGTTGAGAAAATACGGTGGAGATCCAAATGCTATTGTGCCTCTTGATATTCCAGGTGTTGTTGAGGATAACTTGACTTATGAGGAGACTTTGGTGCAGATTTTGGATAGCCAAGTGAAGAGATTGAGGAACAAGGAGCTGGAAGATAAACACTGAAAATGTTGGTTCAACCACCTTTCCACTACGAGTAGTTATTGCTAAACACTGCTGATCATTCCATTTTGGATTAGCCACCATATCTCTAGGTAGACCTCCTTTTGGGTGTTGATTTAAATGAGCTGAAATATTTCTAATTTGAGTCTCTAAATGTTTAATGGATACCAAATTAGACACCGCAGTTTGACTCATCTGAGAAAAATTAGATTTTGTTTCCTCTAAGACGAGGCCTCCACCTTACTCAAGATTTAGGAAAGTAAATCCTCGGTTTAAGGATTCTCTTGATTTACCACCATTGTATCAACCTTCACCCTATCATATGGTGGAATGTACCTATCTCTCTCACAGTTCCGCCAACCCCCAACTTGAATTTGATCATTCCATGCTCGATCTCTCCATCCAGAGTTGTTGTTCTAACCTTGATTCTCGAGTGGGGTTTGAAAAGCTAGCGAAGGGCCCACCATTTGGTTTCTCATGTAATGACATTCTTCATTGTCACCAACTTTAAATAGGGCACCTTCAAACATCACCTCTTCAGTAGCTCGCATAGTAAACACACTCTTGTGATTTCCTCCCATAATGTGCTTGGTCAAAAGATCAAGATGAGTTAACATCTTAGCCATATTCTCATCCCTTTCTTGGTCTTAAACAAACTTCTCTGTGACTGGGACTCTGTGGATTGAAGGGACCATGTCATCTCTTTTGTACCATGCTCTATTAATTTTTGTTAAACCATCTAAGAGGTTACAAGCTTCAATGAATGATTATGTCATTAAACCTCCTCTCACTAACTGATCACCTACTCCTTCATCTGTGGCATCAAGAATCACATAAAAGTAATGTAAGAGCATATGGTTCGAAACTCCATAGTTAGGGCACTGAAGTAAGAGTTTTCAAAATTAGAGCCATGTTTCATGCAATGACTTACCTTCTAGTTGCTTGAAGTTCTCAGCGCTTTTTCTCAATTTAATCATCTTCAAGGAAGGGATAAATCTCTCTAGGAATGCATTTTGTAGCTCCTTCGATGAAGTAATAGAATCATGAGGTAACTCCACTAGCCACCTCAATGCCTCTCTGGTGATGGAGAAAGGAAATAGCCTTAGTCGAATAGCTTCCTAGCTGACTCACTTGAAGTTGAATAGGTGATACACACCAATAAAGTTTCTCAAGTATTCATGAGAATCTTCATGGTAGAGCCCTCCAAACAATTCCTTCAGGTGGAGAAGATGCAACATGGTACTCGTTACATGGAAATTAACTCCTCCAGCCAATGGGAGTAGTTAGACAGCACCGGTGCTTCCAACCTGATCCTAATTAACTTCTTGCATCCTATTCAAGTCCCTAACATTCTCACCATGAATGCTTCCATCATCTTTCATCTTCACACCTAATGTTCAATTAGAAAAAACAACAAGAAAATGGTAAAAAGTATTCTAACTAAAAGAATAAAGCTCAACAAACACTTCCAATATAAACATGTTGATTCCTTAGCAATGGCATCATTTTTAAGTCACTCAACTCGACTATTTAAAGGCAGAAGGGGTGATCATCATCAGCGTAATAATCCAACTTTAAGGGTTGGGGTCAATCCCATAGGGAATTATTATTCAAGGTAGAAGTGACTTGTTGTACCAAGTAATTGTAGGATCTAAGGGGTTGCAATAATCAAAATAGAGTTCAGTTACCGAGTTCTAATTAACGAATTAAACAACTTTTAAGGGAAGATATTGGGGATGTGCAAATACGGGAATTAATCTATCAAATGAGTCTAGATACTTGACTATATGAGTTTATATTGAGTAAATTAGCTAGGTTGCTTATAACCCAAATCACTTATGATATATGAGTGTTTCGTATGAATCAGCTAGGACATCACAAGCAGATGCTGAGGACACATTTGGCCTAAAAAGTTGCAGCAGAACACATACTACCTTTTCCATTGAATCCATGAATGTGTATATCAACTAAAACCTCATAAGGTTTCAGACCATTATATCTATTCCACACTCTAATAGTTCTAGCTAAGGTAACAACCAGAGATCCAAAACAAAACCCCTAGTTTGCAACCTTGAAATTTATACATAAAACCTAGGAATGGATATAAAATCACCCAAATTAACTAGAAATAAGTCAAGATATCATAGGCCCAATTAATATATTAAAGACCCATATCAAAGGCATACCCCCAACATGGAGGTTTTAGCCACACATGTTAGAAATTAAAGATTAAATACCATAAATAGTAGCAGAAGTCATGCGTAAAAATATTGAGTACAAATAAGTTGATTATCACCAGCTAATCTTCTCTACTTTGATACTCAAGATCTTCAAAACCCTAGCTGCCCTTGTACTCTAAGAGGAAAGTTCTATGTACTAATACTACAGACTAATTGTAAGACGATATAGTTTTCTTTCTAAAATCACTTATATACTCCATGCAAATGTGTGAAAGTTTGTGCTACAAATGTCATTCGACGGTCAAGATAGACTCTCACCAAACACTCCAGTGATGCCCCAAATTTGTACTTGATCGCTTTTCTTATGTATTTTTATTAGGCTTCTTCCATTGCAACATTAGGTGATGACTCTTTTCTCTACCTATCCAATTCGATGATGCACTGAAATATTCTTTATATCGCCTTTTGGTCAGTGTTTTGGGATTTTAGGTGTTGTAACTTTAGGCAATCACTTGTGTACTTTGGCGTATCACTGAGTATGCTTTGCGACATTAGTTCTGACTGCACGTTTGACTTGACCTGGACCCTTGGTTGCTACATATTTTGGTGATTTCCATAAGTGTTTGGTGGATAGTCGAGGATATCAGTGATACCACCTTTCCACACTTTTGCTCAGCTTCCAAGATTCCACCAAGTCTTGCCCTTTTGTGCACTTTTAAATCTATTTCCTATCAGAGCACATGCATATTTGTTAGCAGTTAGAATTATGAGCACACTAAGGGTAATGTTTCTTTGTAAATTACCCTCAAAATATATTTGAGATATGGACTCATCAATAATTTGTCCTGAAGAGAAGCTGGGTGGAATTCTTTATGACATGAAGAAAATTTTTAAGTTCATTCATGTCAGGCATGTGGTCTCTTTAATCTTGGGTTGAGTGGTCAGAAATTATCATGACCCAGACCTAGGGTCTAGGACTGACATGGCGAATGGGAATCCGAGAGTCCCCAAATAACCCTCATAGCATCCATTTACACATCATAAGTTTGGAAGCGCAAAATTTATCAACAAGCAAATAATTCTAAGGGAATTGGGCTATGGCCCACGTTATAGAAATGTTACAAGAGTAAGAATTTGCATAAATTTACATAGCACATAGCATATAAGAACTGAAGGACGGGTAAGTATGACTCACTCTATAGGTATAGAATGTGACTTAGGATTTTCCATATTTCCATATCATAACATAATCATATTTCATAATAATCATATCTGATAGATAGCCATAATCAAAATCCCCAAATATTAACACATGACAAATAGTCATATAAGAGTCTATAAGATGTCCAATTATGCTTCTAGTCATAGAATAGGATAGGGCCAAGACATGTCCCGAGCTCACACTCAGGGTAAATTGCATAAAAGAAAGCAACATAATGTAAATGGATGGTGGCTTGTCCTTGAAAGATAGGACTCACCATAACAACTTCTCAAACTCTAAACTAGCCATCAAATGGTATATGAATATAGTTTCTAGTCCCTACACGGTTAGATCATGTAGGCAAAAGTATGTGTTAGGGATCGAAACAACCTAGGAAAAGTTGTCTTCATCTTACTTCATTTGCAACCTATGACCGAAGACAAGGAAGTGGTTCAGGGTTGACAGAATTTGAACCCATGATATTTTTTACCCAAAACAAAAGCGCTACCAAACTGCTCTATAACGTTTGAATGTACTAAGTATGCGGGCATGATATGTATAACTTATCAAACCTTCATTCAATGTTAGATGACAAAGGCAGATAATATAGAAAGATATATGTAGCAAAGAATAGTAATATAACAATATGCCATGAAATCTATGACACTTGAAATGCCATAATGCTCATATATAGTGGAGATGTTACTTGCCATAGGTAGACCTTACTCCTCCTTATGGGAACACTACTTATTTCAGAGAAGCAACCTCACCTTACAGGAACAACACCCATTTTGAAAAGGATTTTCATATTATCTAATCATCTTACAGGAATAACACCCATTTCGGGAAGGATTTTCATGCTCATTCACTAACTTTATGGGAACAATACCCATTTCGAGGAGTACCTTACCTTATAGGAATAACACCAATTTTGAAAAGGATTTTCATAGCATTCACTCACCTTACAGGAACACCCATTTCAAAGAGTACCTTATCTTACTAGAACACCTATTTCGGAAAGAATTTCCATAACATTCACTTACCTTAAGGGAACAACACCTATTTCAAAGAATACCTTACCTTACGTGAAGAACACCCATTTTGGGAAGGATTTCCATAACATATCATAATCATCCACAATGTCATAAACATTGAATCTTAGTTTATCGTCCCATGGAAATAGATATACATATACATGCTTTTAATAGGGAAATAATTCTTTTTGAATCATAAGAATGCATACTTAGGCTCAAAAGCTAAATTACACTTCTTGTCCTACTTTCATGCATAGGAGTAGCTCATTCATAAACATACTTTCATGAAAATCATATTTATCATCATAACTGGGTCTTAGCCCACTTCATATCCTTCATAAAAACTAATGCTCATGTATGCATATGGCATGAATGATAAGAAAATAACATGGGCAATAGAGATTCAATCATAAATAATAATTCAATATGAAATTCAAGTAAATACATAAGTAAAATCCACATTCAAATCACACTTTAGATTTAACCATGCTTAGATCGAACTTTAAAGGGATGATGCATATTCAAATCTTCATAGTATTCATGCAGTTCAACATATGACTTATTAAATCACTTAAAAAGCAATAATAAAATATAGCTCATATCTCAATTGAATTAAATAATCAATAATCTTAAAAACTCATAATTAAAGTAAGCAAAATTTTATAAAAATCAAGTGGAAAAGAGTTTGGGTCTTCATAGTTGGAAGGGACCATGAATCAATCCCACATACCTTAGCTAACCAAGAAGAAACAAGAAGAATTTGATGAAGAATAGAGCCCTTCCTTAATCACTAAGACAATCTTCAAAGATTCACCTTATGGAAGTTCTTAAGAGAGAGCTCGAATATAATATAAGTGTGAGAATGAATTTGAATTAAAGAAGAAGAGTATAGGTCTTCTTAGGGGTTTAGAATAGGTTAGAAAGTGATAAGCGTCCGTTAGAAGTAACCAAGACTATGGGAAAGCCATCAATGAAATGAGCTTTAAAATGCTACCGGGTGTCCCATGAAGAAGCTCCACTATCCATGTAAAGAATCATGGATCGTGCAGAGCGCTCGTAAAGACTTTCTTAGCTAAAACAAAGGGAATATAGCATGGATGACCTTTACAAAAATAGGCATAACTTCTTAATCAAAACTCAGAATTAGGTGAAATAGATCCATTGGAAAGCTAATTCAAAGAGATTCAACTTAGTAAGTTACAGGCCACCCAATTCTTTTTGTGCAAAGATATATAACCATTTAAAGTTGACCCTTCTACCGATTCATATGAAAACCTTTGCCTACGGAATGTGTTTAAACTTGGATTGATGTAGGAGACTTATGATGACCTTAAACCAAATAAATAAGCTTGGATTAAGGGCTTGAAAGTGAATGTAGCTTAAATCTTCCATGGGAATGCTCTAATTAGAGCTCGAAAAGAGGATTCAAAAAGTGTTTGAGCAAGACAATAAGAAGCTAAGTGTTAGAATAAGAACAAATAGTAATGAAAGAGTATACATTGATTTAGGGGTCCCATAAAGGGGTCACACAGAGTCTTGGCAAAAATCTTCACTGACGAAGTTTCGAGACAATGATTCCATACTCAGAAAATTTTCACTCCAACACCCATAAAGAGGGCCATACAGACCGTGAAGGGTTATACAGATCGTATGAGGTTCATGTCTGAAAAGACTTAGCAAAACATATGGATTGGAAAGACAAGGGTATATCACAAAAGTCACCACACGACCTATAAAGTACCACTTGGGTAGTGTGGGGTTTATGTGGTGTGTTCCTTGGTCTCAAACTCCAACATAAGGCTAATACTCTACACACAAGGCAAAGGACCATCTCAAGGCTCCTCCACACGGCCCGTGGTGAGTCACACGACCCGTAGAGGTGTCCATAAGGTGTCACCTTGGTCAAAACCTTTTCGAAAGCAAATTTTAAGCACCATTAAGGTAATATAAAGTCTAGGTACTTATAGAAATATACATTGTAAAATCCCTCATGTTTATAGGCCTAGGAAACTGGAAGATAAATTTTTTGTTAAAAGGTTGATCCTATGTAGAGGAAAGACCGAATCATGGCACATTCATGAAAAGTGCCTAGTGACAAAGGGAAAATTGGAGAATTTCTGAAAGTTGACTTATATGTTACTAGATAGACGATATAAGGATCCACATCCCATAAATAGGTCTTGTAGAAAGAAGCCTTGAGGAATCTTAAATTTTTTCTAAGTGCGAAAGTAACTTACGGAAGCATTTATGGCTCGTAAGAGGAACGATGATCTGTTTGTATGTTTGTGACTTAAAAGCTTCAATTTTAGCAGCTCAACTTGAAACGACCCCCAAAAGTGCCTGAAAATGTACCTCAAAAATGCCTAGAATCATAATTTTCATATATCTACAAATTTGTGCATGATATTGAAAATTCGACTTCATATTCTTGTTCATAGGGCAAAATTGAGTGAGAAATAGGTCTAACTCCAATTTAAGAGCAACTGTATCAAAATCCAAAAGTCACAAAAATGTAATTTCCAATGAACATCCACGCCCCTAGCGTTGTGCGCCAAGGGCACGCTATAGTGCATTTTTGGCTGCCAGTTTATATGTCGGTCTAAGGATTTTAGATTTTGGGACTAAGGGTTTCCATACATGAAAATAATTATACTTAGCCATATTTCACCTTCATATCATTCAATACATTCCCAAATGCTCTCTCAAACACTTAGACACTATTTCATCTCAAAATTCAAATGTCCAAATCTCATCCGGATCTTAAGGAATTCTTCTGAAATTCAAGCCTCCCTTTAAATCTTCTTCAAGGAACTCTCCAAAGTCAAGGTATGTGAGTTTCAACCATTGGGTCCTTTCACCTATGGTGTCTAAACTTTCTTTTTGCCTAAATTGCATGATTTAAAGTTGGTTTATTGATGGGTCTTACTTATTATAAATTTCACTGCACACTATGTATGGATTTTATGAAATTGTTATTATTTTAGTATATTTTGAGCTATAAATCTAAGTTATATTGTGAGATTTGATGAGGTTTTTGATGTATAATCTTTTAGGGTGTTACCAAGTATCTATTGATGGTTTTACATCCAATTTTCTAACATGATTCCACTCTTGAATTTCATGGTTTTACACTAGCACTATACACCCGCCAAGTGTTTGATGAAATGTCTGGTTATGATTTCTTAAGGAATTAGAGGCCCAAAGCATGTCGTGTGAGTTGAATGACTTTATGATGATAAAAGGAATATACCTATATGATATTATATCGATAGTTTTGGGAATTGACCAAGCCTCACTCGGGAGGTTGTAGGCTCGGGTAACCATATTGAGGGGTTTGTACCTAGATCACCTCTCTTGAGAGGTGGTAGGCCTATGCAACCAGATTGGGCGGTTTGTACCTTGATGACCATGTCAAGGGGTTTGTATCATGGTAACCATGTTGAGGGGTTTGTACCTCATCAATCATATTAACGGGTTTATACCTCATTCACCTCTCTAAGGAGGTGGCAGGCCTTAGATATTCACTAATGATAGTCTCTCCTTACATATGTATCATGTTCTATATAAGCATGATTTTCGTTCAAGCATCATTCTTACATGTCATATTGTTATATGCTTATTTATTGCCTATCTTATGTATTTTGTTTATAGTGCTTATCACTTGTTGCATTGCATCCTACATACTTAGTACAGTTAAACGTAGTAATGCATATTATATGCCTACATGATGTCAGCATGTAGGAACTGGAGCTCCGCTTGAGCATCTTCCTCCATGTGGCTAGTATGATTTCTCTCAAGCTAGTTGGTGAGTTCTTTATTCATGGGACAATGTCTATGATCTCATGTTATGTACTAAGACTATCTTTCTTTTATGCACGTATTGACTATGAGGGTAGGCCCAGTTGCTTGTCTTGGCCCCCACTTTTATCTATGTAGTAGAGGTGTTGTTGAACATGTTATTTATTGAGCCTTGACTCTCTTGTTTTGATGCTTATGTTATGAAAGTTTCCCTTTAGTCCTTTTTCCCTTATTTCTACTCTTATTATGTTGTTTAATTGCTTCCATGATCAATGATGCGTAATGATATATTAAGAGGCTTGTTTGGGGTTTCTTCGGGATCCCCATTCGTTGTGTCACATCTAAGTGCTAGCCTTAGGTCATGAAATATTTGGTATCATAGCACTAGGTTGTTAATAGTCCTCGACATCCAACACATTGTGTCAATTAGAGTCTTGTTCATGGTTGTGTTGTACAGCATAACTATGACCTAGAGGTTATGAGACATTTCAGGAAATGTTTCCGTTCTTTATGTTCTAAGTCATACTATAGAGTTAAAGTAAGGTTTTTCCTCCCCTAACAACTAGTTTTTGCAATGTTTTACAAAGAGGAAGAAGGGCTCACACTCCCGAGGAATAACCCGCTCATAGTGAGCTCCAAGATGCTCTCACTATGCTAGCACAAGTAGTGGCCAATCAAGTCGACTAAGGGGTCCAAGCCCCTCATGGTCCAATACAAGTATCTTAGGTGAGGGATTTTAGGAGGACGAACCTACCAGAATTCTATGGGTCGAAGGTAGATGAGGACCCTCAAGAGTTTATTTATGTGGTATATAAGGTATTGGCTTTCATGGGTATTAGTTTGGAGGAGAAAATGGAGTTGGCGACCTACCAACTCAAAGGGGTCGCACAAATATGGTTTAGTTAATAGAAGGAGGAGAAGAAAATCAATAATATGGTGCTTTGGGAGGAGTTCAACGTGGCTTTTCTTAATTGATTCTTCTTTCTTGAGCTTAGGGAATCCAAATTAGTAAAGTTTATGAATTTGAGACAAGGGTCTATGAATGTGAGGGAGTATTCCCTCAAGTTCAATCAACTCTCCATAAATGCTTCCCACTTGGTTGCTGACCCAAGGTCTAGAACTAACAAGTTCGTGATGGGTTTCTCTGATTTGGTGAGTGAAGAATACCATTTTTCTGTGTTGATTAGTGAAATGGACTTGTACCATTTGATGACCTATTCCAAAAGAAAATGGAGGAAAAGTTGAGGAAAAGGAGGAGTATTGAGGCCAAGAGGAACCATTTTAATGGAAAATTCCAAAGGCAAAATGGTGGCCAGTTCTATCAAGGCCAGGGGGTTTTCTCGTACATCTAATAAGAGGGTTACTGATGACTTTCCAAGGGCCCAAGGTATTGGGGGTATGGTTCCTAATGGAAGGTGTCCAAAAATGTGGTAGGGGTCATAGTGGCCCGTGTTTGAGGGATACTAATGCTTGTTATATTTTTGGGGAAGTTGGGCATATGGTAATGGATTGCACTCGAAATCGTAACAAGGGTAAGGAGGTTCGTCCATAAGGTGCTAATGTGGTTCCTTGGGGAGAGGTGGATGACAAGATGGTACCCCAAGACACAATCAATTCTATGCACTCTAAGGGAGGCAAGGGGTTGAGAAGGTTCCCAATTTTGTCACCAGTATGTTAAAAGTCTTTGATTTTCATGTGTATACATTGATTGATCCAGATACCACTCTTTTTTTTGTTACCCCTTTTGTTGCCAAAAAGTTTCATGTTGAGCCCGAATTGTTGTGTGGATTGTATGAGGTGTTTTCTCCTATTGGTGCATATACTATTGCTAGAAAGATGTATATAAATTATCCTGTTTGCATTTTGCATAAGATATTGCCTTGTGATCTTGTTGAGTTGGAAATGGTGCATTTTGTTGTCATTCTCGGGATGGATTGGTTTCATAAATACTATGCCTCTATTGATTGTAGAACCCATAGGGTCAAATTCCAATTCCCAATAAACTCTTTCTTGAGTGGGAGAGTCATGATGTGGTGGTCATGGGTAGATTCATATCTTGCATTAAAGGCCGTAAGTTAATCTCTAAGTGGTGTCTCTATCATCTTGTGAGGGTAAAGGATGTGTAGTCTAAGACCCTTCGTTTAGAGTCAGTTCTGACTGTAAATGAGTTTCTTGATGTCTTTCCAAATGACCTTCCCGCTGTCCCTGCCGAAAGGGAGATAGATTTTGGTATAGATCTCCTTACTAATACTCAACCCATTTCTATTCCCCCTTATTGTATGGCCTCGAAGAAGTTAAAGTAGAAATTGAGGGACTTGTTAGAGAAGGATTTTATTAGGCCTAGCCAATCACCTTGGTGTGTACCGGTGTTATTTGTGAAGAAAAATGATAGGTCCCTTAGAATGTGTACAGACTACCGGCAACTTATAGGGTCACCATAAGGAATAAGTATCCTCTTCCAAGGATTAATGATTTGTTTGACCAATTGCAAAGGGCTAGTAACTTCTCTAAGATTGATCTACGGTCCAACTAACATCAAATGAAGGTGAAAGAGTGTGATATTCTTAAGACAGCCTTTTAGACTAGCTATGGACATTATGAGTTTGTTGTGATGTCTTTTGGGTTGACCAATTCATCGGCCATTTTCATGGATCTTATGAATAGGGTCTTCAAACTCTACTTTGACTCATTTTTGGTGGTCTTCATTGATGATATTTTGATGCATTTACATAGTGAGGAGGAGCATATGGACCATTTGAGGGTAGTTCTCTAATGATTGAGGGAAGAGAATTTGTTGTCAAGTGTGAAAATTGTGAATTATAGTTAAAAGTGTCACGACCCAAGCCTAGAGCCTAGACGTGACCAGTGAATGTGAAATCCAAAGGAACCCTAAACAAACCTTATAGCATATCATTAGACATCCTTGGCCGTGGAAGCAATGTAAAATGACGTAGGAAATATAAGTAAGGGGAAAACAGGACTAAGAGAAAGCTTGCATAACAACAATATCAAGAGACAAAAGAGTCAAGCCTTATATCATAGATGCATAGCATATCCAACAGCACCTCTATTAGATAGATAAGAGCGTGGGCTAAGACAAAGCAATCGGGATCACCCTCATAGTGAAAATAGAACATAAAGAACAATGTTTCAATAAGTAATAAGAGAAATAGACTAGGGTCCCCAAAGTAGAGGACTTACCAACTAGGTTGAATAGCACCAACTAGCCACGTGGAGGAGGAGGATCAATTTGGGCTCCAGTTCCTATATGGTGATATTATATAGGCAAGAGTAGTGTTAGTACATTTGAATATACTAAGTATGTAGGATGCAATGCAACACGAGATACGCATCATAATTGAAATGCATAATAATAGGCAATATGCGTAATAACAATATGACATGTATGGTCAATGCTAAAGTAAAACATGCTTAAATAACTCATGCTCATATAGGATATCATATGTGTAGAATATACAAAGCTATATTTCCAAAGTACAAACCCATTGGTAGGTTATTGATGATAGCACCCATGCCCCTAGTGTGTGAGGTACAAACCCCTCATCAAGGTTAGTGATGACAGCACCCATCACCCTAGTGTGTGAGGTACAAACCCCCCCTTAAGGTTAGAGATGATAGCACCCATCACCCTAGTGTGTGAGCTACAAATCCCTCATCAAGGTTAGTGATGATAGCACCCATCACCCTAGTGTGTGAGTTACAAATCCCTCATAAAAACAAGGTTAGTGATGATAGTGTGCATCACCCTAGTGGTTGAGATGTAGACCACTCAATTAGGTCACACAGATTGGGCATGATCTAATGCAACACTTTATATAGAATATATCACATACGTAAGTTCATTTCATCATCATATAGTCAATCATATCATATCTCATGGTTTGGACCTTAAAATCCTCAAGAAACCACATACGGACATTTTATGAAACACTTAGAGGGTGTGTAATGGGGGTAAAAGACCATGCAATTTAAGATGAAATTATGCAAGAATATCTATTGCATAACCATTAATCAAAACCTTGCAACACCCCTAAGATATTCACATAAAACCCCCTTATTAAATCCAACATTAGATCCAAGATTTAGAGCTCAAAACATGCTAAAACAACCATACTTTCATGAACTCAAATCACTGTGCAGTAAATTTCTTAATATACAAGAACCCACATGTATAATAAACTTTAAATCATGCAAATTGAGTAAAAAAGAGATTAGAGCACAATGAGTGGAAGAACCCAATGGCTAAAACCTACATATCTTGACCTTCAAGAATTTCTTGAAGAAGAGGACTTTAATGGAAAATTGAAGCTTGAAGGAATTCCTTAGATCCGTATGAGGGTTATAGGACTTGAATTTGGGAGTAAATATTTGGCTAAGTGCTTTGGTGAGTATTGGGGAATGTTTTAGGATGATATGAGGGTGAAATAAGGCTAAAATAGGTATTTTCAAGTGTGGGAATCCTTTGGCCCAAGACTTATAAGTCTTTGACCAAAAAAATTAAAATGGGCAACAAAAACAACAGGGGCGTGTCACAAAAGTGTCTCGCTAACTTCACTAGAATTTGCATTTTTTGCACAAACAAGTTCTACGAAAATGGGTATCCTTCATCCAAGCTCGGAATGAGGTGAAACCAAGTGCATTGGAAATCTAATCTAAAGGGATTTATGTTGGTATATCATGGGCCACCTACTTCTTTGTCTGCTAAGAGATAAACCCCTTCAAAGTTGACCCTCCTAAATTGCAGTTTTTGTGATTTTTGGATTTTGATACGGTTGCTCTAAAATTCGACTTAGACCCATCTGCCACTCAATTTGACCTCATGAAAAAGAATTTGAAGTCAAATTTTTGAAATAACAAATGAATTTTTAGATATATGGAAATTATGATTTCGGGTACTTTCGAGGCACATTTTTGGGCACTTTTTGGGGTCCTTTCAAAAAGAGGTTTCCTTTATAGGTCATGTGGTGTTAGGAGATGATATTAAGATAGATCTAAAAATAAGGATGTCATTATAAATTGTCCTGGACCATTGACCCCATCGGATATTAGGAGCTTCTTGGGCTTATCGGGTTATTGCCCAAGATTTGTAAATAGTTTCTCTTCTATTGCTTCTCCTATAACAAATTTGACTCAAAATAAAGTCACATTTATATGGTCTAATAAGTGCGAAAAGAGTTTTTAAACATTGAAGGATAAGCTTGTGTCTTCTTTTATTTTGTCACTACCGGAAGGGCTAGAAGGAATTATTGTATATTCCGATGTTTCTAGAGTTGGTTTGGATTGTGTTCTAATGCAAAATGGTAAGGTGATAGCCTATACTTATAGACAACTAAAAGTGCATGAAAAGAATTATCCTACCTATGATCTTGAGTTAGCCACCTTGGTCTTTGCTTTGAAAATTTTGTGTTATTATTTATAAGGGGTGCATGTTGATGTGTTAACCAATCATAGAGTCTCCAATATGTCTTCATTCAAAAACATCTCAACTTGAGACAAAGAAGGTGGCTAAAACCTCTTAAGGACAATGATATCAGTGGGCATTATCATCCTGATAAGGCTAATATGGTGGCGGATACTTTGAGTAAGGTGTTCATGGGTAGCCTAGCTCATGTTGATGATGGTGGCAAAGGGGCGGCTAAAGAGGTCCATTAGTTGGCTATATTGGGAGTTAGGTTGGAAGAGGTTGATAATGGTGGTGTTATTATTGTTGATGGTTCTAAATCTTCATTGGTTTAGGAGGTCAAAGCTAAGCAAGATTTTGACCCCGCTTTGTTAGAATTGAAGGTATTGGTAAACGGTGGTAAGGTAGAGGTTTTCTCCTAAAGAGGAGATGGTAGCCTTAAATACCAAGGTAAGTTTTGTATGCTTTTTGTTGATGGCTTGAGAGAAAAGATTCTTAATGAGGCTGATGGTTCTTCCTATTCTATTCACCCCGGTTCTACTAAGATATATAGAGATTTGAAAGAGGTTTATTAGTAGGGAGGTATGAAGAGGGACATTCTGATATTTATATCTGATTGTTATAGTTGCCAATAAGTAAAAGTCGAGCACCAAAGATTGGATGGCCTAGCACAAGACATAGAGATTCGTACTAAGAAGTGAGAGAACACTAATATAGATTTTGTGGTTGGATTGCTCAAGACTAGAAAGTGTTTTGATTTTAATTTGGGTTATGGTTGATAGGATGACGAAATCAGCTTACTCTCTTCCAGTTAAGACCACATATGGGGCTGACGATTAAGTTAGGTTTCATATTAATGACTTGGTGAGGTTGTATGTTGTTCTTTTGTCCATTATGTCGAATCAAGGTGCTCAATTTACTTCACATTTTTGGAGGTCCTTTCAAAGGGCTCTTGGTACAAGAGTTACATTTAGTATGGCCTTTCACCCTCAAATGGATAGCCAAGCTGAAATAACTATCCAAACACTTGAGAATATGCTTAGGGCTTGTGTATTGAAGCTTAAGGGTAGTTGGGATGATCATCTTCCATTGATTGGGTTTGCCTATAACAATAGCTATCATTCTAACATCAATATGGCCCTTTTTGAGGGTCTTTATAGTAGACGTTGTAGATCACCAGTTGGGTAGTTTGAGTTGGAGAGGTGGCATTGATAGGTTTGGATCTGGTTATGAAGGTTTTTGAGAAGTTTAGGATGATTAGATAAAGGTTGAAGACACGGCCCAAAGTCGCCAAAACTCCTGTGCCAATGTGAGGAGAAGGGAGTCTTGAATTCAAAGTTAGTGATTGGGTCTATTTGAAGGTGTCACCCATGAAGGGTATGGTTTATTTTGGTAAGAAGTGCAAGTTGAGTCCAAGATATGTGGGTCTTTATAGGGTAATGAGGAGGATTGGCAAGGTAGCTTCTGAGTTGGAATTACCTAGTGAGATGGATTTGGTTCATCCGGTCTTTCATGTATCCATATTGAGGAAATATGTGGGAGACCCTAACGCTATTATGCCTTTTGATATGATGGGTTTTTTTGAAGATAATTTGATGTATAAATAGGTTCCTATTCAGATTTTTGATAGACAAGTGAAGAGGTTGAGGAACAAGGATGTGGCTTTCGTTAAGGTCCTTTAGAAGAATCAACAAGTTGAAAGTGCTACTTCAGAGGCCGAAGCAGACATGCAAAAGCGATATCCTTATATTTTCCACTACACTCAAGCCTAAGTCATTAATATAAGTCCCCTATGTGATTTCAAGTCTTAAGTTTAACCCTCATGTCATTGCATACATTCATTTTTTAAATTGATAAGTTTATGATGATTTTACACTTATGTTGAGATTTTTGAAATGATGTTTAAGTGCACTGTTGCATCCTTATGTGGGCTAAAATTGTCATGTTTATGTCTCTCATATACCTTTCTTCAACATTCAAGGATGAATGTTCCCAAGGGGAGAAATTGAAACGACCCCAAAAAGTGCTTAAAAATGTGCCTTGGAAATGTCCATAATTGTAATTTCCCATATATCTCAAAATTCGTGCGTGATATCAAACTTTTGACTTCATACTCTTGTTTAGGTGGCAAAATTAATTGAGCAATGGGTCTAACTTCGATTTAAGAGCAACTGTATCAAAATCCAGAATTGCAAAAATGCAATTTTTAGTGAGCATCTGTGCCTCTGGCCTGATGCGCCAAGGGCACACTATAGTGCATATTTGGCTGCCAGTTTCTATCTCGGTCCAAGGCTTTTGGGTATTGGGCCTAAGTGTTCCTATGTGTGAAAATACATATACTTAGTTATATTTCACCTTTATATCTTTCAAGACATTCCCAAATACTCTGTCAAACACTTAAATAATATTTCATTTCAAAATTCAAATGTCCAAATCTCATCTGGATCTTAAGGAATTCATCCAAGCTTTAACCTCCATTCAAATATTCTTCAAGGGATTCTCCCAACTCAAGATATGTGGGTTTTAACCGTTGGGTCCTTTCACCCATGGTACCCAAACTTCCTTTTCACCTAAATTGCATGATTTAAAGTTGATTTACACATGGGTGTTACTTATTATGAATTTCACTATACACTATGTTGGGGTTTCATAAAATTATGATTGATTTAGCATGTTTTGAGCTATGAATCTAAGATCTATTATGAAATTTGGAGAAGGTTTTTGATATATATTGTTTGAGGGTATTACCAAGTATCTGTTGATGGTTTTACATTGAATTTTCTAGCATGATTTCACTCCTAAATTACATAGTTTTACACTAGCACTACACACCCACCAAGTGTTTGATGAAATGTCCTATTATGATTTCTTTCTATAGGAATCAGAGGCCCAATGCATGTCTTATGAGTTGAATGACTTTATGATGATGAAAGGAATGTATGTATATGATATTATCTCTATTGCATTGGAAATTAACCAAGCCTCACTCGGGGGGTTGTAGGCTTGGGTAACCATGTTGAGGGGTTTGTACCTCGATCGCAGTAGCTCGGGATGTGGTAGGCCCATACAACCAGATTGGGGAATTTGTATCTTGATAACCATGTCGAGGGGTTTGCACCTTGGTAACCATGTTGAAAGGTTTGTACCTCACCGTGTTGAGGGGTTTGCTCCTCATCAATCTTATTGAAAGGTTCGTACCTCATTCCCCTCTCTAAGAAGATGGTAGGCCTTGGATATTCACTACTGATAGTCTTTGCTTACACATGTATTATGTTCTATATAGGCATAATTTTACTTCAAGCATCATTCATACATGTCATATTATTATACGCTTATTTATTGCCTATGTTATGCATTTTGTTTATAGTGCTTATAACTTGTTGCATTGCATCCTACATACTTAGTACATTTAGATGTACTAATGCATACTCTATGCCTATATGATATCAGCATATAGGAACCAGAGCCCCATTTGAGCATTTGTCTTGGCCCTCTCTCTTCTCTATGTAGTAGAGGTATTATTGAATATGTTATGTATTGAGCCTTGACTCTCTTGTTTTGATGCTTATGTTATAAAAGTATCCCTTTAGTCCTTTTTCCCTTATTTCTACTCTTATTATGTTGTTTAATTATTTCATCCACAAATGATGTGTAATTATATGTTAAGAGGCTTGTTTGGGGTCCCTTTGGGTTCCCCATCCTCTGTGTCATGTCTAGGCCCTAGGCTTGGGCCGTGACATAACATTTGTTACACCTTGATCCATAAGGCAAGGTACTAACCATAGGTGCATCCATGACCCACAGAAGGAGTTTCCTAGATGGCTTTGGTAGTTTTTAATGGAGGATGTTTTTGACATTTCTAATTTGGCTAAGCCTTAAACTACGTCATTTTGGCTACCCTAACTACCTTAACCAACCTAACCTCTACAAAGCCTTATTCCCAATTCATTCAAAGTCTTTCATCCTCAAAATTCTATCAAGGATTCTCAATATTTCTCTCTTTAGGTCAAGGGTTCCATTGAAGCTAAAGTTTGAAGTTTGAATTAAGGATTTTCCAAATTTTTTCGTTGATTCTAAGTATTCTACTTGAGGTATGAGCAGCTTCATTCATGAATTTGTGATTGTTGTCAAAATGCAGTACTTTTGATGCTTCAAACTTAGAATTTTATGTGTTCTCAATTGGATATTAGTTGGTTTTATGCGTTTTGATATTGTATTTGCAGGATTATAGGTTTGGCCTTTATTTTGGGAAGAAATACAGAAGTTGTTGAATTTTGATGCAGTGTGAGACACTTTAAGGGTCATAGATCATTCTATGGATCATAAAGTGGGTTTTGTAGACAATTCCAGTGAGGGACAATTTTCTAAAGTTGTTCCACGAACATGGAAATGGGTCGTGGAATGATTTACGAGTTATAGAAGATGGTTCATTCCCTGAGGATCAGTGATTGGGACTTTCTGAAGATTCATCAGAAAAAATCTTTCTGTTGGTCGTAAACTACTTTACGAATCATAAGGGGGTGTCATAGACTTGAAGTCTAATTTTTCAACAGCTCTGTATGAGACCCCAATTTAGAGCCTAGAATGCAATATAGCCCGTAAACCACTTTTGTATAGCATGCCAACCAGTTATTCTATTTCGTTTAGGACTTGTATTTTACTTATTATAAATAGATTTTTAGGCTATGTTTCATAATTTTTCTGTATAGTACTCAGAGAACTCACTAATTAGAGAGGGAGAGAAAATAGTGTAGTTATATTAGAGAATCTTTGACAACACTTGTAATTTAATTTCATCTTTAATCTTGTGATTCTCTTTGAAGTTGGTTTTGCTTGTTCTTAAGTCAATTTTGTAAGAGTTCAATTATGTTTTTCCAATACAATATTAGTGCATTTACACAAAGCATGAGTAGCTAAATCCGCAACTAGGGTTGTGAGAACCATGACGAACTAACAAGATAAACCAAATAATTCATAATTCTTGGAAAGTGTGCATACATGTATTAATTAACTCTCTTTGTTTTTGTATATTGTCTAATAGTGGCGAACATTAGAACTCGCCTAGTGTTACTGAATAGATCACGGTAGTAATTAATAGGAAAAGAGACTAATTAACAGGAATTGATTGACGTGTTCTCATCTAATCAACCAAACAGGGCCAAGTGGAGGTTGTACTGGGACTAATAGGTAAAGGTTAGTAATGTACACTATGGAGATGGACCAAGTCACATTGTGAAATTCACCTCTCACCTTCAACCAAAGGGCTTGGTGAACATAACTAACCCTTCTGCATACTACACACTAGAAAAGAATGAGGTTATCCGGTGATACTTAGTTGGAGAGTCATAAGGAACACAATACCCTAGTTTCTCCCCATATTGAGTTCTCTCCTATGTTAGTTAGTTTAGTTTTATTTCCCCTTGATTATTATAAAATCTCCTTTGGGGAAGTAAGTCGGTTAACTATTAAATTGTAGTCATTGAATTATTTTGAGTCCACATATTCCCTGTGGGTTGGTTAGGTTCTATTTCTTAACAATGACTACTTTATCCTCTAAAAAGATATGTAACTTGCTCAACATTAAGATTTTGGCACTGTTATTGAAAAATATAGGAAGGCTTAGTTAATTTATAAGTAATTTGGGTGTTAATACATTATTTCCCACATTTTATGTTTTGTTTTGTTTTTGTTTCTTTACAGGGTGTAGGTATGGTGTATGCCTAATACACGAATTCAAGGCAGAAACTTGACTCTATTTGACCCAGATATTCACTGAACATTAAGGATAATGGCCCATGATAATGCCAATAACATGGTCAATGTAGCTCTGAACATGAACGAGAATGAGAACACTATTTACGAAAGCCCACCTCCTCTAGAGGACATTGCTCCATAGCCTCAAAATTTCAATGCCAATGCTTATAAGTGGAACAAATATAAGCTAAATCCTATGGCTATGGAGGTGGGTAGAGTTATTGTGTTGAACCACTATAGGCAGACACAAAGTTCATAGTCTTGAGTGGGTTACTTCATATGCTAGAGAACCTTGGGCTAGTTTTAGGCTTACCATCAAAGAATCCTAATAGCTATGTACAGTATATTTCATTCATTTGTAAGAATATGATAGTAACAAAAAATCTATCTATGGATGTTGTGGTCTTCGTGTCTTCCTATTGTCTCTTATATGCAATGCAGCATTATGGCTATCTAAGCTCCTGCAGAGTTTGATCACCAATTGGACAGACTTATAGAAGGCCTTTTTGGAGAGTTACTTCCCTAGATCGAAAAAGCTCAAGTTGAAAGACTCGATTAATAAGTTTGAGCAATGTCCTGGTGATTCGATCAGTACTACTTGGGAGTGGTTCACCAAATGCTTGATGAGTTTCCCAGACCACAAGATAGTGGATGATGACTTGGTCGAGATCTTCTACTGTGCCCTTGATTAGAATAATCAGGCTTGTGGTAACACTATCATGGGCGGCATGTTCTTGGATCAGCCATTTGCAAGGATCACAGAGCGGATGGAGAGAGTGGTCAAGACTAATCATGCAGGGGCAGAGAGATAGAGCATCAACTAAAAGTTCATGCGCTGCTAGTGTTGGTTCGGAGCAAGCAAAGAGCAACAAAGAAACCATATAAGAGCTTGCCCGAATTCGCATAGGAATGGAGGTGATGATCAAGTAGATCAAGAGCGAGAGATCAATATGTAATATATGTTTATGTAGCTATTGGGCAAAAAGCGTCTTCTAATTTAATACAGTGGTTCATCAACCTCTACATGCACACATGTATGAGGAGTCTTATTATGATTAGGACAAAAGTTTTGTTGATAATCAGATGGGGGGTTTTGGACCAACGCGAAAGGTTCCAATCAGGACTATTGGCACCAAGGTCAAGGAAACCTAGGTCGGAACTTCAACAGAGATGGAGCTTACAGGGACAACTGCAATGGATATTATTATAAGAATAGTGGTCTAGAGAAAGATGCAAATTGAGGTCATGAGATGGCTTCAGTAATGTCCCTTATATGTTACCACATATCCATGACGTAGGTGCAAGTAGTTTGAGGATTGAGGAAATGTTTGTTCAATTGCTGAAGAAAGCTGAGACATAGGATAATACTCTAAGGTGTATGAAATCAGAGACTTTTAGCATAAATTAGAAAATTGATTCTCATTCTATAGCTATCAAATAGCTTGAACAATAGTTTAGTCAAATGTCAACTCAACTAAATTAACATCAGAGGCGTACACTGCCTAGCAACATAGTTCAGAGTCCTAAGAATAAAGGATAGTATATGGAAGTTACTACTAGGGGTGGCAAGAACACCATTGATCATCCTATGCCAATTGATGAAGATGATGTTTGATAGGAGATCATCGCGGCCAAGGATGCAAATGTAGGAGATCATCATAGCAAGGATATATGGGGTGAGGGAAGCTGCTGATGCGCCAAAGAAGTTGAAACCCATTTCTAGGCCTCCTCGTCCCTTCCCTCAAAGAATCAAAAAGAGTGAGGAGGAAGGCAAGTTCAAGCACTTTCCCTCCATGCTTAAACAACTCTCCATCAACATCCCTCTCATTGAGGCATTGGAAGAAGAAGGGTATGCGAAGTACATGAAGGACCTGGTTACCAAGAAGCGCACTGTGAGTCAGGAGCTCTCCCAAGAGCTTCAGTAGTCCAGTACTATTACTACAAGGTCCTTGGTTCAAAAGCAAAATGATCCCGGTACTTTCACCATACCCTACTAATGTCTCTCGTGTTACACCTCTATTTTAGAGAATAAAGCAATCATTGTCAAGATATAAAACTTAACCAAGGTTAGGTTCAAAGCCATAGGGAATATATAGACTCAAGACAAATTCACCAATAAACAATTCAAGTAGTTAATCAACTTAATTCCGCAAATAGGGGTTGTGCAATAATCAATAATAAAGTAATGAAACTAACTATCATGAGTAACAATCAATAATAAAGAGCAACTAGGGTATTGTGTTCCCCATGATTCCCCAACAAAGTATCACTAGATAACCCAATTCTTGACTAGTGTATAACATGCAGGATGGTAATTTAAATTCACCAAACCCTATAATCTTGGTGAGAGGCGAATTTCAGTATGTGACTCAGCCAATCTTCATAGTGTGCAATACTAACCATTACCTATACGTCCCAAAGCAACCTCCCCTTAGCCCAATTCAGTTGATAAGATAAGAACACATTAATCAAATTCTGTTAATCAATCTTGTTTCCTATTCATTACTACCTTGGTCTAGCCAGTAATACTGGGCTGGTTCTAATGTTGGCCACCATTAAAAATCATGCAAAACAAAGATAATTGATTAATACATGCATATACTCGTTCAAAGAATTGTAAATTACCCAGGTTTACTTAGCTAGTTCTTCATGGTTCCCACAACCCTAGTTGTGGATTTAGCTACTCATGCTATGGGTAGATGAAGAAATTATGAATTGAGAAAACATAATTAAACACTTACCTAATTGAATTGAAATTAAGAAAATTTAAGAGGAATGAGTATCACAAGCTTCAGGATCAAATTCACCCACAAGTGTTTTCTCACTATCTTCTCTCTCAAGTATTAGGTTCTCCAAGTACAAACCCTAAAAGTATTAAATAATGACATCCTCCTTTATAAAATAACCTAAAAGTGCTATTTATAGTAATTACAATTAAGACCTAAATAAAATAGAACAACTAATTGGTGGACTCCACGAAAGGTCTCTATGACTGGGAATGTGATCTATGAATCATAGTCGAGGTCTCGTAATCAGCTCTTGGGATTTTGGACTTCCCTTCTACGACACAACTTCATGACTAGTACACTGATCTACAATTCATAAAGCATGTTTATAGTCATCAACTTCATTAACTTGTCCCTCATTGGAAATCTTTACGAAACTCATCAGTACGACTCGTAGAATGCTCTATGACTCGTATGCGTGTCTCATTGAGTTGATCTTCAGAATTCATCCTTCACTGGAATTTTTTATGAAACTGCCTCTATAACTTGTATAATACTCTATGATCTGTAAAGGGTCTTGTAAACCATCAAAAAACCAACAATCTTCTACAATTTTGCCCCAAATCATGTCCAACCTATCTTCTTGTAAATATAAACACATAAAATCCACAAATATTGCATTAAGAACATACAAAATTCTAAGTTTTAAGCATCCAATATATTGTATTTTGATAGCACATCAACACCCTCAACTTAAAATGGTTGCTTGTCCTCAACCAACGACTCAATCTATATAGACAATACAGTAACACACAGAACTCAACTCAATGGCATATATCATATACATCTCAACCTCAAATACCCATACCAGCTTTTCAAAATAGGATCAAATAGCTATTTAGCAAACAAATGCAAAATGGTGCATGTAACAACATAACTATGACAAGTAAGGGGCTATCAACAAGTCCAATCACTGAACAAGTCAAATGCTAACAATGTAATGCAAGTGCCCTCACAGAAAGAAGTCTCATACTTGATTCTCAATGATGATTTCAAATTTAACAATGGGACAATGCAAAAAACTCACTCTCATAAAAGATACTCATGTATGTTGACTAATAACATAGGCTTGCCCCTATACTCATGACTTAGACCTTCAACTAACTTGATTAGGATCACTTTAGGACTTTCTAGGATTGTAACGTAGGCTAAGAGGGCTTTTGTATGATATTTTAGAAAAATAGTGACTAATGACCCTCCTTGAAACTGTGTTTTTCTACACTCTTGCTCCGCAAAACTTTGTCATTTTCACCTTATTCTCCCTTTTTTTCCTTATTCAAGCTTTTTTTGGTGCTTTCTTCTCATTTGTTTCAGCTTTTTGCATTGTTTTTATTCTTTTTTTTCTTTTTAGCTCAATCTAAAGCATCTTTTATTTTTCTTGCACTCGATACATGATTTTTCTTATTTTTCTCTTTATTCCTAACTCTCCCCCTTATTTTTGTGCTTTTACCCTTACACCAGCCACCCTCAACTTAGGCGTTTAGCCTGTATTGAAGTACACAATATCTCTCCTCCGAACCAGGGTCACTTTTGGTAGCCACCCTCAATTTAGTGTTTTTGCCTCAATCAAAATTCACAATGCTCAAGGAAAGATCAGGGCCAATTTTAGGATTTTTCACTAGACAAAGGCTAGGCTAGTTAAGTGTTTTGAAAGAATTCATATATGTAAGACTCAAATATTTGGAACAAGGGATATATCATCATTTGATTGGTAATTTTTAGGCTAAAGTGCACTATGTAAAGAATAAAGGCCTAAGATCTTTTCCTAATCCATTCAATATATAATCTAAGTTAGAGTAACAGGGCAAGTTCTGAATTAGCACAGAATATATGAATTTAGAAAGAAAAAAAGCTCACACTATCATGGCATTGCATACATTATCAACAAAAGACTCACAAATCATACTTTTTATAACAACTTACCCTCACTTACCAAAATAGATATTACCAAACACCTAAACATGCATCGTTGCTATCTAACTACTAATCAAAAAATTTTGGTGGGTATCATTTTCTCAAAACAAAACATAAAAACATGATATATGCCACAAGTATTAGTACTATATGGTACACATATTATCTAAACATCCTAAGCATATTAGTTCAACAGAAATTAAATATCCATGAGGAAAAAGAATACATGCAAGAAAATTTCGAGATAAAAAATTAGGGTAGTTATGGACCATAAGTTACTCAGACTTCACTGAGGCCCATAACTACTCACACCCCCATCGAAAAAGATGTGCACTATCCCTAATGCTAAAAATAAGCAAAAATAGAATGCAAGGGGTCAAAAATAAGTGTCATGATCCACCTTGAATTGCCTCCCAAGCAGCGCCTAATCTATTATTGCTACATAACATAGCTAGCTTGAGTACTCAGACTTCTTCAAGATCGCATTCCTCTACCATCTTTATCTCTTTCACATTTTCAAAGTATGGTTTGACTCTTTGACCATTTACTTTGAAAGTTCCTTCATTTCGTTTCTCCATTTCAATGGCCCTATTATCAAAGATATGTGCTACTCCAAACGATCCTAACCATCTGGATTTGAGCTTCCTAGAAAACAACTATAGTCTAGAATTATAGAGCAACACCACGTCCCCTGGTGCGAATTCAGGGTTCTCTATGCGGTAGTCATGTTGTACTTTCATTCTCTATTTATACAAGGTTGAGCTCTCATATGCTGTCACACCCCACCCTGGGGTCGTGACCAGTGCCCGATAGGGGCATGGGAACACAAACTAAACCAAATCCCTTTATAACTTAGCCCGAAATTCT
>JAOTQJ010146172.1:0-34457 GCA_025642045.1 Solanum sejunctum | reverse complement strand
AGTGTAGATGTATATCTTGCACAAGATATACTCTTATATATAGGCATACACATATACACTTGTTCCAATAACAAAAAGACACCCACCTTGACCTCACATCCCTTTTTATTCTTAAGGACCTAACTTAGGTAAAATGTTACATTTGGTCCCAAACTTTATTAAATCATACCAATTAAGGACGTTCGGGATTTAAATTACGTTGCGGGTCCTAACACCCGTAGAATTATATCCCGATTCCATAATAAACCCATCCTTGAGTGGAGGTCAAGTGATAGCAAGGAAGGGGGGTAGGTCCATTTTATGTCTTAGGGTATAATTGATCTTTAGAGGGGTTGCATTTATCATCTGGTGAGAGTTGTAAGTGTTGAACCTAAGTTATTTTGTTTATAATATTGTTGGTGGTGGTAGATGAGGCCTTGAATGTCCTTTTCGATATTTTGAAATTGGGGTAGTGTCTTTTAGTTTGACTAGTACACCAGTTAGGAGCTTCTTGTGTTTAGCGGGCTATTATCGGAGCTTGTGAGTAGGTTCTCTTCTATTGCTCCTCCAATGACTTATTTGATCCTAAGTAAGGTCAATGTTGTGACAGACGTTTTGGGTAAGGTGAGTTGATAGGTCCGGGAGTTGCTATCTCTTGTATTATTCCTTTGTCCTACTAGGATTCATGTGTGTCCCGGATGGTTGCATGAGTCTATGGTGGCTAGTAGAGGTCTATAAGGGTTGGCCCATGTTCTTGTTGCATAGAGTCTTGGCTTGTGATCTTGGTTGACCCTAGCTTGATAGGTTAAAGGTCTTAAGGTGGTTTGGTTACTTGCGTAGCATGCTTTCGATATGTGTAGAACCCATAAGCTTGTGATGTGAAGGTTAAGAATGGTCGATCTATTTGGTCAACTACAATGGGTTAGTCATTTCTCTAAGGTTGATTTGAGGTTCAGATTTTGTTCTCAAGTGAGGATGAGGGTAGGTGATATCCCTAAGTGTATTTTCAGTCTAGAAGTTAGCATTATTAGTATTGATGGAGTTGTTTGGTTGAATTTTGCACCGGTGATGTTTGAGGGTTTCTTGAATAGGGTCTTAAAACCCTACCTTGATATGTTTGTAGTGTCCTCTAGTGATAAGCTATTGATTTGTTTAGAGCTTGTAAATAATTCGGGGATTGTTTGCTAAATATGATAGGTGTACATTGTGGATAACAAGAAGGTGGTTAGAATTCCTTAAGGATTAAGAATGAGTGTGCACTATTTTTTTCCCAGTAAGGCTAATGTTGCGGTAGGTGCTCTAGGTAGTCTAACATGTGTTGTTGATGGTGGTAAAAAGGAGACAAGTGGGGTCCATCAGTTAGTTAAAGTTGGAAGTTTTGAGTGAGAAGATGATAGAGTGGAGGTTGTCTCCCAAGGGGGAGATGGTGGTTACGGTACAAAGTGGGTTAGGTGTATTTAAGGTTGGCAATTGAGTTGAGGCTTGTGAGTCCTTATAGAGTGTAGAGGGAGGATTAGTAAGGTTGCTTAAAGATTCGAATTACCTAGGGATATGGTTTTCATTTGTCCATTTTTTCATGCTTTTAGGTTGATGGGATGTGGTTGTGACTCTAGTGCTATAGAACTCGTAAGATTATGGGTGTTGTGGAGGATAAGTTGCCTTAGGAAGACGTCCCAGTTGAGATATTTGAAGGAAGGGTTGAAGATGTTGATTGGTAAGGCTATAATATTTGTCAAGGCCCTTTAGGAGAAATTATCAAGTCGAAAGTTTCTCTCGGGGAGCCGGAGCGGGCATGAAAAAGTGATAGCCGTACTTCTTTCATTCTATTCAAGCTTATAATAACATGTTGAACCCCTTCATGTGATTTCAAGTCCTACGCTTCAGCCCTTATGTCATTTGCATGTATCCATGTTCATGTTGACAAGCTCATGACAATTTCTGTCACTTATGTGAGATTTGGCAAATGGTTTTTTAAATGTATTGTTGCATTCTTGTTGGGCCTGATTTGTTCATGATTACTCTTCTTATGTACATATCTTCAATATTTGAGGATGAATGTTCCCAAGGCGGAGATATTGAAATGCCCCACACTTGCCTAGGAATGCCCTCATAATCATAATTCCCTTATATCTCAAATTGGGAATATTTAGACACCCATCCATGTAGCTTGAAAAGACCCTATGATGTAATTTTCTAATATATGTCAAGATCCATGCAGAATTTCGCAAATTCGACTTCATATTCTTGTTCAGAGGACAAAATTCTGCGGGATAACGAGTACCTAAATGGTATACTTTGTCCGTTCCAAGAAAAATAATTTTTGGTGAAACTTTGCGAAAATAGTAGCTGTCTGCGATGGGTCCGCGACGTGGACCTGACATGGACTAGTTAAAAATTTCTGAAAATTATTCTTTTTACTCTAAGGCAATTGGGTAATAACCCAATACCTATATAAATGAAAATCCTTCATTCTATAGCAGGTTTTAGCCCTAAAAACTCATAAAAAACTCTCAAGTTCCTCCCTAATCTTCATCAGTAACTCCACCCAGTCTCAAGGTTTTCAAGAAGTCTTGTTAGAATTCAAGGAAACCAAGTCAAGCCCTAATTTCTCCTCAAGATTCAAGAGTCCCAAAACTCATTCGGAACTAAGGATCTCATTCAAACTTTAAGCCTCCATTTAAAACTTCTTCAAGAAACTCTCCAAAGTCAAGGTATATGGGTTTTAGCCATTGGGTTCTTCCACCCATGGTGCCCTAATATCCTTTTTACTCAATTTTATGATTTAAAATTGATTTTACAAATGGGTTTACTAGTATGAACATATCTATGAAGTATATTAAAGCTATGTAAAGTTGTGACTATTATGCTACGTTCTGAGCTATTAATCTTGGATCTATTGCAAGGTTGGATGATGAATTTTGATGTATATTGCTTGAGGGTATTGCAAGGTGTTGATTGGTGGTTTTATAGTATATTTTCTTGTAACCTCATTACACACCAGCCAAATGTTTGATAAAATGTCCAGAGTGGTTTCTTGATGAGTTAAAGGTTCAAAGTTTGAGATATGATATGATTAACTATATGCTGATGAGATGAGCTTATGTATATGATATATTTTATATAAAGTGTTGCATTAGGCCATGCCTGATCTGGGTAACCTAGTTGAGGGATTAATATCTCAACCACTAGGGTGATGGGGGCTATCCTCACAAACCATGATGAGGGGTTTGTACCTCACACACAAGGGTGATGGGTGCTATCATCATTAACATTGATGAGGGGTTTATACCTTACATAGTAAGGTAATGGGTGCTATCATCACTAACCATGATGAGGGGTTTGTATCACACACACTATGGTGATGGGTGCTATCATCACTAACCTTTATAAGGGGTTTGTACCTTACACACTAGGGTGATGGTTGAAATCATCACTAGCTTACCAAGGGGTTTGTACATTGGAAATCTAGCTTGGTCTCTTCTACACATATGACATCCTACATAAGCATGAGATACTTAAGCATATTTTACTTATGCATAGATCATTTATGCCATATTGTTATATTATGCCTATTGCCTATTGGTATGCATTTTAATTATGATACCTATCTCTTGTTGCATTGCATCCTACATACTTGGTACATTCAAACATACTAATGCATACTCTTGCCTACATGATATCACCATATAGGGATTGGTGCCTAAGTTGATCCTCCTCCTCATCCATGTGGCTAGATCAGTGCTACTCAAGCTAGTTGGTGAGTCCTCCACTTTGGGGACCTTGTCTATGTATCTCTTATTATGTATTGAGACACTCTTTTTTTACGTCCTATTTTGACTATGATGGTGAGTATGGTTGCTTGTCTTGGCCCCCGCTCCTATCTATGTAGTAGAGGTTTTGTTGGACATGCTATATATTTATGAAGTGAGCCTTGGTTCTTTTGTATCTTGATTATGATGTTATGCAAGCTTTTCCCCTTAGTCCCTTTCCCTTGTTTTTCTAAATTTTTTACATGTTACCTAAAGTATTAGTCTCTCCCCCTTAGTCCTAATTCCCCCTGTTTATGTTTCTTATATTGTTTTACATTGCTTTTGTGATCCAGGATATGTAATGATATGCTTTCAGGCTTGTTTGGGGTTCCCCATTCGCCGACCATATCTAGGCCTTAGGCTTAGGTCCTGACAGATGCTTGACTTTGACGTCTTGGCAACTATGGCAACCGAAAACATATTTGACAATGTCCCTCTTCATGCCTGCCCACCAATATTCCTTTCTCAATTCTCTATACATCTTAGTAGACCCGGGCGAATAGTGTAAGAAGTTACTATGTGGCTCATCAAGAATCTTTTCTCTCAAGCCATCAACACAAGGCACACATAACCTACTTTGGTATCTAAGGACACCATTCCACCTTGGGAGAAAACCTCCACCTTTTTATCTTTTACCAACACCTTGAATTCTAACAAAGTGGGGTCAATATCTTGCTTAACTTTCACCTCCTCAACCAATGAAGATTTAGAACCATCAACAATATCACCACCACCATTATTAACCTCTTTCAACCTAACCCCCAATTTAGTCAACCGATAGACCTCCCTAGCCACCTCTTTACCACCACTATCAACATGAACTAGGCTACCCATATACACCCTACTCAAAGCATCCTCCACAATGTTAGCCTTATTGAGGTGATTGAAACGACCCCAAAAAGTGTCCAAAATCGTGCCTCAGAAGTGCTCGAAATCTTGCTTTTCATATATCTAAAAATCTGTTTATTATTTTGAAAATCTTACTTCATATTCTTGTTTAGGGGTCAAATTGAGTGGGAAATGGGTCTGACCCAAACTTTAGAGCAACCATATCAAAATTCGAGAATCACAAAATATGCTATTTAGGAGGGTCAACTTTGGAGGGGCATATCTCTTAGCACACAGAGAATTGGGTGGCCTATGACTTTCAACTGAAAGCCCTTTGAATTAGGTTTCCAACGCACTTCACCTCATTCCGAGTTTGGATGAAGGATATATGTCCATTTTCATAAAACTCATTTGTGTAGAAAATGTAAATTTCCAGTGAGCATCTGCGTCGCCTTCGCGACGTGAACTTGTGTTATTTTGGCACTGTTTCTTTGATTTTGGTCCAAGACTTTCAAGTCTTGGGCCCGAGGGTTCCCATACATGTTTTTACCTTTACTTATCCTTATTTCACCCTCATATCTTCCTCAACATTCTCCAATATCCTCTCAAACCCTTAAGACTCATATTTCACCCTAAATTCAAGTCCTAAACTCAAGACCAATCTTAAGGATTTCTTCAAGGATCTCAATGAAGCTCCAAGTCTCCATTAAAGTCTTCTTCAAGAACTTCTCAAAAGCTAAGGTATGTGGTGTTGAACCATTGGGTCCTTTCACCCATGGTGCCTAAACCCTCTTTTACTTAATATTGCATGATTTAAAGTTGATTTTATATATGGGTCTTAAATATTTGAGAAATTTACTACACAGTGATTTTAGTTCATGAAAGTATGATTTTTTAGCATGTTTTGAGCTTCAAATCTTGCATCGAATGCTGGAATTAATGAGGGGTTTTGATATGAATGCCTTGGGGGTGTTGCTAGGTGTTGATTGAAGGTTTTACCATTGATTTTCCTACATAATTTCATCTCTAAATTGCATGCTCTTTTACCCCCATTACACATCTCTAAGGTGTTTGATAAAATGTTCGGTTATAGTTTCTTGTGGAATTGAAGGTCCAAAGTATGAGATATGGTATGAATGATATTATGATGATGAAATGATCTTATATAAATGTTTATTCGTACATGAGATGTTGCATTAGAGCCTATGATGAATTCTATATAAAGTGTTGCGTAGACCATGCCCAATCCAGGGGGAAAATAACCCGGGTAACCATGTGAATGGTTTATACTTCGTCAACATGGATGTTTGGGGTGTGACCATCATCAACCATGCAGGGGGTTTATACCTCGTCACCATGGATGTTGGGGTCTGACCATCATCAATTATGCGAGTGGTTTATACTTCGTCACCATGGATGGCGGGGTGCAACCACCATCAACCACGAAGGGGTTTATACCTTCAGTTACTTGATTGGACTCATTATTCACATATGATATTCTATATGCGCATGCTATACTTAATCATTAATCATACATGCCATCTTGTTATATTATGCCTATTGTCTATCGTTTTGCATTTTGGATTATGATGCCTATCCCTTGTTACATTACATCCCACATACTTAGTATATTCAAATATACTAACACATACTCTTGCCTACATAATATCACCATGTAGGGACCAAATCTCTTATTGATTCTTCTTGTGGCTAGATAGATTGTTCAAGTTAGCTTTTGGTGAGTTCTCTATTTCGAGGACAAGGACTATTCTCTCACACTATGTATTAAGATTCCCTTTAATTTATCGTATTCTTTTGACTAAGAGGGAGAGCCTGGTTGTATGTCTTGGCCCCCACATTATCTATGTAGTAGAGGTGTTGTTGGACAAAGCTATGTATTATGCTATGAGCTGATTCTATGATCTCTTGATTCTATGTTACAACAAGTTGTCCCTTAGCCTTTTTTTGCCCTTATTTCTATTCTTCAAATGTCATTTAGATGGTTCTGTAACCAAGGATGTTTGTTGATATACTATGAGGCTTGTCTGTGGTTCCTTTTGGTTCCCCATTTGCGGGTCACGTCTAGGTCCTAGGCTTGGGTCGTGACAAAGATGGTATTAGAGCACTAGGTTGATAGATCCTCAAGTCCAACACACCACATCGATTAAAGTCTTATTCATGGTTGTGTTATGGACCACAATTATGAGTAGAAGGCTATGAAATCTTCTCGAAAATGTTTTCCTTCTTCATGGTCTATGTCAAGCTTTAGAAGCGAGATAGGGCTTTCCCCTCTAATGAATATTCTTTACTCCTTTAGTTGATCATCCCGCTTTAAGGATAAAGGTGAAGGAAGGTAAGTACAAGGTTTTAATAGATCCGAGTTTCACTATTTCTTCTCTATTCTTTTGGTTGAAGGTGGCGCTTCTTGTGTGCCCAATTGGTTATGTGGATCTTTGGTGTCTATTCTCTTGGTTGGGTATATTGTTGCTAGAAAGTTCATAGGTGTTGATGCGGGTTTGTAGCATTAGGTCTTACTTTATGGCTTGTTGGATTTGATGTGGTGGATTTTGATGATGTAGTTGGGGTGGAATAGTTGCATGCATGTTGTGTTTCTATAGATAGTGGGACCCATAGAGTTAGGATCTGACTCCCTAATGAACCTGCCTTTGAGTGGGAGGTTCTTAAGTGATAGCAAGGGATGTAGGTCCATTCTTGCCTTAAGGTGCAATTGGTCTATAAGGGTTTTGCATTTTTCATCTTGTGATAATTAGAGGTGTTGAACCTAAGTTATTTTGTCTATAGAATTGTTGTTAGCGGTCGATGAGGTCTTGAATGTCCCTTTTCGATGTTTGAAGTTGGGGTAGTGTCTTTTAGTTGACTAGCAGACCAGTTATGCCTACAAGTCTTATGAGTAAGATCTCTAGACCTTACCCTAATAGATTTATGGTGGTTTTGGTGATGATGATGTGGTTCGTTCCCTAATGAGGTAGTGCATGTGAATCATTTGAGGGTAGTACTATGAGTTCAAGGAAGAAGGTTGGGTGCTAAGTAGGTGAGATGGGAATTTTGGTGGTAAAAGGTTGGTTTTCTAGGTTGTGTGGTGCCGAGTGATGGTATTAAGGGGAATTTAGTAAGACGAAGGTGATTAGAGAGCAGCCTAGACACTTGACTTCCTTAGGTATTAGAATCCTCTTGGGTTAGCGAGCTATTGTCGGGGACTTAGTTGACCCTAGGTAAGTCCATATTGTGACCGACGTTTTAAGTAAGGTGATTTAATAGGTCCAGAAGTTGTTATTTCTTGTGTTATGCCTTAGTGCTAGTAGGATTCATGTGTATATGGGTTTCATTCATAGGTTCCTTTCACCTATAAAGCCCAATCTTCCTTTTTATGAAAATTATATGATTTCAAGATGTATTTCTTATGGGTATCTATTATTATGAAATATGAGCATGAAATACGTTGGGGCTTTGTCTAACATTGTTGATTATGCATAAATATCTATTTTTAGCTTATACTATGAAGTGATCTTTGTCTATTGAGACTATACATGATTCAAGCTATGAAATCTATGAACTATTGTGAAGTTTTGGTACAATTTACAAGTTAACCATGATGCAGTTTTACTATAATGTTGGTGGGCTGATTTATATGATTTTAAGATGTATTGATTTCACTATTTCATGATATATATTCTTGCATTTTGCATGATTTGAACATGTCCTCATATGTGCCTGCCTAGTGTTTGATGAAATGCCAAGTTAAGAATTCTCAAGATATGTGCATGTTTTACAAGTCAAGTGACTTCATGATGAATATAGGCTATCAAGTATGTTATGAATTCATGAAATTATCTATGAATACGCAAGTATGAAGTTAAGCCCTTTTCAAAAATTTATTTTCAAGAAAACCTACATGGATTTTACTTATTTTAATTTGACATTTGAATATTATGATTTCTAAAATTCTATTGATGCATGAGTAGTGTTTATTTGATGATTTTAATGTGATTTAAACCATTATATGAGGATTTACTTTGGATTTATGAAGTTATAAGTATGCATGTTCCCCTTTTGAAATCACTTATGCATGAGAAATTTCACTATGGATTTAAATATGGAATTAATTATATTTTTACTTCAACTTCATAATATGAATGTTACATTTTAAAAGAAGTCTTAATTACCCATGTCATATCCTCATTGTTCATAGCATATGCATTCATGTACAGGGATTATTTTGAAAAATTATGTTATGGGTAGGCCCAATTTCACTTTATGATATGATTTTGATAAAAGGTTGGCAATGACAATATTGTGATCGCATATATATTTTTGGTATCGACTCTTTAAGCATTTTAGGTGCTTGCACCATTTTGTATATGAATGGGCTATTCCTATACATGAGTATTATGACTACGAAATGATGATTTTGGCATTTGAACCTAAGTATGAATTGTTATAAATGGTGTATGGGTTTTAAGCCCAATTGTGCATTGGAATGATTTAGAAAATGACTATTGCCTCTTTGAAAGTATGTACATGCATATTATAAGTATTCTTGTAGGATGACAACTCAGCTTGTTGTGTTGAGGGTCTTGGGATAGTTTGGGCTACTTGCATCGCATGTTTCTAATGAGTGTAGAACCCGCAAGGTTGTAATATAGTGGGTAAGGATGGTCGATTCATTTAGTCAACTATGATGGGTTAGCCACTTCTCTAAGCTTGATCTCTATTTTGGGTTTTGTCTGTAAGTGAGGAAGAGGGTAGGTGATATCCCTAAGTATCCTTTTTGGATTAGGAGTGAACTTTATTAGTATTGATGGAGTTATTTGGTTGACTTAGGCACCGATGATGATTGTGGGTTTCATGAATAGGGTCTTAAAACCCTACCTTGATATGTTTGTAGTGGTCTCTAGTGATGAGGTATTGATTTGTTTAGAGCTTGTGAATTATTGGGGGTAGTGTTGCAAGTCTTGGAGGGTGAGAGGTTGTTTACTAAATATGATTGGTGTGCTTTGTGGATAACAAGAAGGTTGTTAGAACTCCTTTGGGATTGTGGTATGAGTGTGCATTTGTTTTTCTTGTAAAGCTAGTGTTGTGGTTGGTGCTCTAGGTAGCCTAGTGTATATGGATAATGGTGGTGAGGAGATACCTATTAGAGTTCATCGGTCGGCTAGATAGGGAGTTAGGTTAATGGAAGTTAAGAATGGTAGTATAGGGTTCTTAATGGTTCCAAATCTTCTTGGGATAAGAGTACTAGATTAGACAAGGCCTTGAGTCCACCTTATTAGAGTTGAAAGTCTTGGATGAAAAGATGATAAAGTGTAGGTTGATTCCAAGGGGGAGATGGTGGCTATGGCACCAAGTGGGTTAGGTTTATTTAAGAATGACAATTGATTTGATGTTTGTGAGTCCTTATAGAGTGTAAAGAGAGATTGGTAAGGTTGCATATGTTGGGTAATTGCCAATAGATGTAGATATGGTTCGTCCGGTTCTTCATACTTCTAGGTAGATGTGATGTGTTGGTGGATTTAGTGTCATGGAACACTTTGAGTTTGTGGGCATTAAGGAGGGTAAGTTGGCTTAAGAGAAGGTCTCAGTGGAGGTGTTGGATGGATGCGATAAGGAGTTGATTGATAATGATATAGTGTTCTTCAAGGCCCTTTGGGAAGAATCATCTATTCGTATGTCTCTCAGGGAGCCGGAGCGGGCATGGGGGAGCGATATCCATATCTCTTTCACTCTATTCAAGCATATGATGACATGCCAAATCCTCTCTATGATTCCAAATCTTGCATTTCAGCCCCTACGTCATTCATATGCATTCATGTTTAAGTTGACAAGTTTATGACGATTTTACACTTATGTTGAGATTTTGAAAATAGTATTTTAAATGTAATGTTGCATTCATATTGGGGCTGATTAGTTCATGATTACTCTTTTCTTGTATGTCTCCTCTACATTCGGGGATGGATGCTCCCAAGGGGGATATATTGAAACGACCCCAAAAAGTGCCCGAAAACGTGCCTCAGAAGTACTCGAAATCTTGTTTTCCATATCTAAAAATCCATTTGTTATTTTTAAAATTCGACTTCATATTCTTGTTTATGGGGTCAATTTGAGTGGGAAATGAGTCTAACCTAAATTTTAGAGCAACTATATCAAAATTCAAAAATCATTAAATATGCTATTTAGAAGGGTCAATTTTGGATGGGCATATCTCTTAGCACACAAAGAAGTGGGTGGCCCACGACTTTCAACTGAAATCCCTTTGAATTAGTTTTATAACGCATTTTGTTTCATCTCATTCTGAGTTCGGATGAAGGATATATGCCCATTTTCATAAAACTCGTACGTGCAGAAAATGCAGATTTATAGTGAGCATCCGCGTCGCCTCCGCGACGCAGACCTGTGTTATTTTGGCCTTGTTTTTTCTTTGATTTCGGTCCAAGCCTTTCAAGTCTTGGGCCTGAGGGTTCCCATATATGGTTTCACCTATACTTAGCCTTATTTCACCCTCATACATCCTCAACATTCCCCAATATCCTCTCAAAAACTTAAGACTCATATTTCACCCTAAATTCAAGTCCCAAACTCAAGACTAATCTTAAGGATTTCTTCAAGGCTCACTCAAGCTCCAAGTGTCTATTAAAGTATTCTTCAAGAACTTGTCAAAATCTAAGGTATGTTGCGTTGAACCATTAGGTCCTCTCACCCATGGTGCCTAAACCCTCTTTTACTTAATATTGCATGATTTAAGTTGATTTTACCTGTGGGTCTTAAATATTAAGAAATTTTCTACACAGTGATTTTAGTCCATGAAAGTATGAGTATTTTAGCATGTTTTGAGCTTCAAATCTTAGATTGAATATTGGAATTGACGAGAGTTTTGATATGAATGGCTTGGGGTATTGCAAGGTGTTGATTGAAGGTTTTACTACTGATTTTCTTGCATGATTTCATCTCTAATTTGCATGCTCTTTTAAACCCATTACACACCCTATCTACTATATCTTGTTGTATTTTATTGCTTCTGAACCTAAGAATATGTGTATGATATGTTAAGAGGCTTGTTTGGGGTTCCTTTGGGTTCCCTATTTGCCATGTCACGTCTAGGCCCTAGGCTTGGATCGTGACATTGGGGTGTAACAGTGTATATGTATCGGTGTATATATATATATATATATATATATATATTTATAGGGTAGTTCCATCAAAACATAATGATCCAATATGAGATCTATCTTTTGGTGAGAATTATTCTTTCACCACCATCATCATTGATAATAGGGATTCAAAACATCATAACTTTCACAAACTTTCAGAATTGAACCCTTATCATAAGAAATCTTACATCATTAAAAAGCTTTGATATGTTAATTGGGTGGATTCATGCATGCAACATTAAATCATGTAACTCAAGAGGACTCTGCATGAAAGTCATGGAATTCATAGTATCAGAAGTTCCATATCTTGAACCTTATAAAATATGATAGGACAAAAACCTTGAAATCAATTTAAGCAATTTGATGCCATAGGGGAAGAAATTTGACACAATTCATAAGGAATTAATCATTGAAACTTGAAGAATTTGTAAAAAAAATAGGTTTTTGGGGATCCATGGGCGGAAGAACCCATGAATGAAGCAACCCACATAACTTTGATCCTTGAAACTTGAGGATAACTTGAGGAAGAAGAACTGAAGAATTTGAGAATCCTTTTTTGAAGTTTTGTTTTCAACGGAGGAAGTGTGTTCTCCAAGAAATTGAAAAGATTTGATGGAGGATATTTTGAGAATAGTTTAGGAGGATTTGGATGTGTTTATAGAGAGGATTAAGTCTAAAAATAAGAAAGTTTTTGTCCATTTATGTATATAAAGGTATTGGGATAGGTCCTAACTAACTTCTTAGGCAAGAAAGGTAACTCGGCAAAATTTGTACTATGAGGGGGCAAGGGTGTAATGCGCCTTTGCCTCCAGCTCTTTTGATTCATGCAATTTTATCAAAAAATTATTTTCCATACGGGTAATCTAAAAATCAAAGGTGAATCTTTTGCCTACCAATTGTGCCTCATGAATAAGAATATGAAGTCAGATTTGCAAAATAACATACTGTTATTAAGATATTCAAGAAATACAGGATCTTTCCAAGCCATGTTTCGTGGATAGGCTCACTATCCACTCTTTTGAAATTTTGGACATTATTCCACTTGGGAAAAATCCTTTTGTGAAAACTCCACATCAATCATCCCAAGATGTAATGGATTCGAGAGGTAACTCAATCAGCCATTTAGAAGAATCCCCAATAAGAGAAAAGGGAATAAGTGAAGCCGAATTGACTCTTGATAAATATATTGAAGGTGGATTAGTTGCACACATTCAAAAAGTTTCTAATATGATTGTGAGGATCCTCATCCAGGTGACCACCATAGAGCCCTTCGATGTTCAATAACTACAACATAGCACACTTCACATAAAATACCACATCATTAACAATCGGGGGTAATTGAGCAATGCTCACGTTCCTAAATGTATTGAGTTTTACTTCATGCTAACTAGCAATAACATTAACAATATAATTTCATTGCCCCACAATAGAGTAAACTTACCCATTAATAGAACTCAACATATCAACTAACAAAGACAAGCAACACAAATCAAACATAGATATAAATGTATTCAACTATGAAAAACAAATTCACCAAAAGACTTCTTTAAAGAATTTTGATGTCATCTCCCCAATAGCTATGCCATTTTGATCTCATACGTCAATACACTTTTCACAAATTTAAGTGTGGGCAGTGGTCAAAAATATATTTAACTTGGAGTCAAGGTTGAACTTATGAGAAATGTTTAGGTTAGAATTGAAACCAGGAAGTACAGTGATGCCCTATTATCTTGTATTTATTTAGAAGTAATATGTAACGAAACACAATTATGAAAGTAATCTTGAAGGAAGACTACCATTATCACACAAATTTAATGATGAAAATCAATAGAGTATAAGTAACTTCTAAGAAAGATAAATAGATATATTAGCATTAATTGGCATGGGTGTTGAAATTACTAAAATGATACTAAATCCATATGGTTAAGGTAGGAGGGTCTAAGTTTTGATCAAGGTTCTCTCAAACTCGAAATCAATTTCCAATAGAAATTTTCTCAAATTAAGCTAAAGATTTCTAATGTCACACCTTACCCTTAGCAAAAAACCCAAAATATCTAAGGAACTTTTATTAATTCAACACATTAATGGCTATTTATTATTTTATCTCACTTCGTGCAACCTTCTCAAGCTTACAAGAAGATCCTAAGCTAGAATCAAGTGTGTACACTCAATTCATAAATGAAAACATGGTGAAATAATGAAACCCATGAGAGATCAATAATACATTAGGTAAAATTGAACACCCAAAAACCAATTAACACATAATAATTTACATTTCCCCTTAGAAACATTATGATTTTCGCTAATCATAGAATATAAAATGGATAATTTACCAAATTGATTTGCTTCCATTTTATCAGTTGAAAAGCTTATAAGTTTAAGCAGAAATCCCAACAATTTAATGTGATAACCTTTTCTACAATAAGCTATTGTACAACTCCCAAAAGTTTTTTTATTCTCTCTCTCCAATGTTTTTCTCTCACTTCCTCCCAAGATTGTTGAATACACTCTAAAAGAAGAAGATGAAAAAGATCAATACTCCCACCAAGTGCCCTTTTATACTCTACTAAAAGTGTTCATGGTACCATACCATATTATTTGGCAATGTTAGTCATACTCTCCAAAAATGTTAGTGAGTCGCATATGTGTCCTTTTGCTTGCAGAAGCCTCCTTTGATTAGATTGAGTAAGTTTCAACTGGCGAGCTTGATTGAGGTCTCCAAATGGTTTGTCCATCACCAAATAAAGCTGTCGTATCACCCTTTTAACAGTACGCAAGGCTTTCTTTTTCTTATTTTTCTTATGAGCATTTGTAACATTGTCCACTAGATATTTGTTTCTTTAGATCATCTTTGTAGCAGTGTTTGGCATGCAAGTAAAAGTTAGTTCACCATGAAATTTGGTGATTTGCATGTTTGTCTATATGCTCGCTCTTTTTCCAATTTTGACCAGGTTCCTGCGGGTGCTTGGTGATGTCAGGTTCACTCTAGGGAGTCGTCAATTTTCCTTTTGTGTTGATCAGTATCTAATTCCTCAATATTTGCTAAATATTCACCTTTTTTATCGTTTTTTTATCCTACATGCTCACTAGACATACCTTTGCTATAAAACATTTATTTTCATTAGAGCTAGCATTAAACAAGGCATTAAGGACACTTTTTACACATATTTTTAGTCCCTAATGAGTGTAAATTCACCACTCATCACACACCAACAAATAACATGTTGTTAATATACTGTTTTTCGAGTGTCACTTTCAAGTACACAACACTTATGGGGTTAGGTCCTTTATCTGTTCCCATGGTTTATTAAATCATTAAAATTATTTATGTACTATTTGTCTGGTGTCGCTTTCGGGTACACAACACTTATAAAATCATGTCCCTCATCTATTCCCATAGTTTATTAAATCATCAAAACTTTATAACATTATTTTTTTTCTTTTTGATAATGACAAACCTATGATATGTCTAGCATTGTATTCCAGCACATTCAATATATTCTAGCTACTTCAACATATTAACTTTTTTCCCCTATTAATTAATTATCTAGAATAAACTCTCTGTATTAGTTCTGTTCATCACCAACAACCACTTCCCCATGTCACTAGCACTTAGCACACTTGCTTGGTCCTAAAAGCATATATCTTTCCTCCTTTTAGCATCATAAAAAAGAGTTAATAGTAAACCTAGAATTAATGCAACACAAGCATGGTAAAGACAAAGTCAATTGACAATACAATCATAATTGATAGAATCAAGCATAACAAATGAAGGAAAATAGAAAAGTGCATTTCATTCAAAACAAGATAATCTATCAACTATTACAATAGAAATGCAAAAGAGAACCAAGTACTAAGAAAACCAGGGAAGAAGTGGGAGGTTTCTGGATAAGGGACTAGATAATGAGGGTAAGACGAGCATTGGACTTCATATGATGGTAGACCAGTTTGTCTTTGAGGTCAACAACTTCTGTAAAAAACAAATATTTTGGGCCTTCAACTCCATCACTTGTGCGTCTTTTGAGCTCAAAAGAGAAGATATGTTTTCAACTTCTTGTTTTACCCTTTCTTATTGTAATGACCTGACCTAGGGGCCTAACCATCACATAATGAATGAGATATACGAAGGCACTTCATTCAAGCCATCTAAGCATCTCAAGCATTGATAGGGGATTGATAGAAACTTATTATGAAAAAAATAAAGGGAAAGAGGCTATGGGTGATCTTATGCAATGAAGCAATGTTAAAAAGCAGTGAAAATAGAAAACATCATTTGTCCATGAGCATACCACTAATACATTATGAACAAAATTGGTATAATTAGTTTTTATCAAATAAAAAGAAAATCCATAAAAGATAACATAGAAAGTGAAAGCTTCAGAAGGGCTATAAATACATCATCTAAAATAAAAAATACAAAATAAGGTGGAAAATACAAGGAGTCCAGAACTAAGGGCTCACAAAAATAATAAGATAGTCTTGAGCGCCAAGTACTAGCCATCTGTCGATGGAGAAGTAGTTGTTCCTACATGGTTAAATCATATATGTAAATATGCATTAGTATATTAGAATATACTAAGCATGTGAGATACAATTCATGGATGAAATTGTAGTTCCATCATAATAAAACATAGCATAAGGATATACATAAGATAAAGAATCATGAGATAAGCTTAAACATACACAAATAATAAGGCTCAGGTCAATATAAGGCAACGCATAAGAAAACACGTAATGTTAAGGCATGTTATAAGATCATTTAAACTTGTGGGAATGGACCATAATTGATAGTAAGACCATGTGAGCTACTACATGAAATCAAATAAACTCCTTCCATTGGGAAAAGTCCCATGTGCTCCTTCTATTGGGAAAAGAGAAATTTACTTGCCAAAGTATATGTCCAAAACATAGTAACTTGGAAATAGCATCTGTCATGACTCTTGGGCCTACGTGGGTCCACTATCCTAGCCTATATGACCCCTATGGTAGCACGTAGTTAGAGACATTGAGATTTAACTTCAAGGGATAATACCTCAACTAATAGAATTAGCCTTAATCTCTAGTCCTCTCAGTGCTAAGTCATTCTATGAAAAATTTGTTAAAACATACTCATAGAATCATAAGTAGCAATCATAGGGGTAGCTTGAACTTAAAAATCTTTCTTAAATGTCTTTTAGGGAAACAATCATCATACATATAACTTTGGTAAATTTTAACCTGGAAGCTCTTCCTAAGTCCCCTAGTCATAGTCATAATTCATAGAAAACCTTCACTGAAAATGAGGCGGGCTTAATTGATGCATGGAACAATTATTAATCATACAAGTCTTAGAAAATTTCTTTATAAAAGATCATCAAAATTACCCAATCTAATCATATCAAAATTCATCATGAAATTAATACTATACTTCAAACTTTTATATTTGCTTAGCAAAATAGTCATTTAACTTAATGAACATCATATCATCATAAGCATGAAGTTAGAATTAAGGGAACTTAAAGGAAAGGTAACATGCGTAGTAGGGAACTCTATGGGTGAAAGGTTACTCATAAATCAACTCACATAGCTGGAGAACTAGAGAGAAATGGAACCAAGGCACTTTATAGAAGAAATGTGAAAACCCTAGCCTTGTTCTGGAGAGCACTTGCCTTAGGAATTTAGGATTAAAAGAATAAGGGAATGAGGGGCATTTCTAAGGCTTGAAGACTAATATAGGTATCCCTTTCTATTTCTTAAATGGCATAGTATAGGAATAGAATTACGAAAAATAACCAAATTATCCTTTATTAAGAACTGTAGAAAGCAACTTATGGAACCTCGATCACAGGCTGTAGGTTACTTTACGATCCATAAGTCCCCTCGTTTGATAGCACACCTGATAATATCAAAATTTGACTTTTTCTGAGTTGAAAAATATGATCAATAGTACAGGTCATGAAATTACTTACGGGCCGTTGCTGGACTTGTAGATCCCTTTAACATTTATCCAAATTTTCTCTTTATTCTTGACCTTATTCTGTGATGCCATACGAGCAGTATCCTAGTCCATGGGTTGTCTAATAACTCATAAGTCACCTTTCTGAAAACTCTAAATTTCCTTCATGTCTGGCATCCCACTCACGAACCAGCGTACGAGCCATAAATTGGTCTACGGGTTATCTCATCATTGGAAACTTTTCCCCTACCTGAAGTTGTTTGTTTAATAACCAATATGATGGACCATATAATATCTTATGGGCTAGAAGTGGTCCCATAAACTAGATTCCCAGTTATCTTTCATGTTAATATTTCTACACTCAGGGCTCCTAAACTGAGGATCGTTACATTTGTTTCGCTAGCAATTCAGACATCCCACTCAAATCAACTATTCTTCTTTTCACACATTCAAATTCTACAAGAGTGTTTGAAGAGTAGGCCTATTTCATAGTGCCCTTTTATCTTACTTCCAGAGGAATCTCAAAATATTGAAACACTTTGGTTAGAAAATACCCACACCCCAAAACGTGCTTTCCATCCTTTATAGTCAAAATCTTGCACATATACTCCAAAATAATGGTTGGGAGGTTTATAGTCTCAAAGTTGCTTAGATTTTCCATCACAAACAAATTAGTAGAACAAACTGCTATCCTTTTCTATAATTGGGGAAGAATGACTTTATTCACAAACTCAAAGAACAACTAATATCCTCCCTTCAGAAATTTCTTTGCAACACTAGAAATGTTGAGCTTTGGTATTTTTCCACAGACATCCATAAAGTGCTTGGAACTAGTCTTTCCAATTGTGGATCTAATCCCTTCTAAGGGCACTTTCAGAACATCTCCCAAAACATTCCCATTTATATGGAATTTTCTTTCACCAATTTTAGTAGTCAGATTACCATCATCTTCAAAAATTACATTGCGGTAGAATTCCCTCACTTATGGTTCATGCAAAATGGGGACGTAACCAACAAACAAGTGAGTCCAAATTTTAGTTCGATCGCATCAGCAAGATCACACATTTCCATGCTTTCATAACACTTCAAGATTAAATACCCTTCCACTAAGAGCCTTTTCAGTTTTTAGAACTTCCATCTTCACTTTTCTTGTCAGTTCCATCTCAATCTTCTCTCTTTCCTTTCGAACTAAGTTCCTTATCAAATCTGGGAACTGGTTTATCAACTGCTCATTTCCTCGTCTTTTTCACTTCCCTATTATAAGACACTCTCACTATCCTTTTGTTCTTGCCAACATCTTCAGATACAATCACATCGGCTTTGGAGACTTGGCTATTCACAGCCTTTGCCTTTCTCAATTTTCTACCTATGGATGTAAGTTTACTTTCTTTCATAGCATCATCTATCAGTTTCTTTATCGTTCCTCTAGTGAGATATGGTATTTTCTTTGGTATAATTTTATAGGCTTCTTTGTTTTTTCCTTTATTTGAAGTAGGCACCACTCTTTTCTTAATTGTTCAAGACAATGAAAGATTGTCCTTTTAATCATCCTCAAACACAGTGTTTGCCATGGGAAAGTTCTCTAAGGAGTAATCATTTTTGGAATGGGATAAACTTCTAGATTTTGAGATATTTCAACTCCTTAAGTAAAAAAAAGTTTTTAACCTTTCTTTCATTTCTAAAAGGCTTCTTGCCACAAGCTCTTTATTAGCAACCAAAATATTAGCTATCCCCCTTTATCTTCAAGAGATCACCTACCACAGCAAGATCTGAAGGTAAACAAGAGGGGAACCTGTTTTAGCCTGAGGACTAGCTACCTTATTTTCTAGAAAAAGGATTGGTTAAGTGGACTTGAGGGGAAAGAAGTTCTTAATGGTGTTTAGATATGGGATAATAGGGATTAAAAGGTCCCTCCCTCGGAGGAAGCATTTTGGAAAGATTTTGCCAAAGAAACAAGGGTTTTCTCACAGGATTGACTATAAAGGTTTTAGTTGTAGGCGTAGGCCTCTATCTAGAAAGACCTCTTGATGATCCTATCTCCTTTAATGCATCAAGAATTATTTGGGTAGTATTGGAAGTCCAAGATATTTTATTTTTGAGAGTTGGTTTTGCAAGGATTTTGAGAGGAGAGATAGGGTTTTCAAAAGTCTTTAGAAAGAGAACAAAGATTATATGGGTCTATAGAGTCTTTCTTTTCTGCAAAGAGGATGTATGAGAAGATAAAAATTCATTATGTTCCTTAGGGAGATGCGACAAGGTGATTAAGCTTTCATAAATGAAGGGATCACTATCAACTAACACAAGGCTGGCACAGAACAATACTTATGGCTCACGATTGCAAATTAAAAGTAATGAACAAAATGCTAACCTTTTCTAAAGGGACCAGGTCACTCTAAAGTTTCAGATGTTATGCTCAAAACTGTTTTCCATCTTTAGATATCTTGATTGAATCACCATGAGTGTATACTTTGAAGATGTTAAAAGGATTGACTTTATCATAATAAGCATAAAAAAAATAAAAGCATACCTTCCCTTCTAGTCATAGAGCAAAAGGAAGTTGATTTGTCTCAAAAACTAAGAATTCACTCTATCTTTGGCATCCCAAGCTTCAATCTATTCTTCTCAAACTGATCCCTAATCAAAGATTTTGTAAATATATCCAAGTTTGATCTTTATTTTTTTGTAAAAATTGCATGCAGATGTTTCCATTTTCAACATTTCCCTTAGAAAGTGGTGCCTCACATCAATGTGCTAAGTCCTCTTGTGATAGACCAGATTCTTTCCCACGTTCAAAGAATTTGTGTTGTCACACAACAATGTAATACTGTGTGTGATGTCACCAAAATCCTTTAGTTATTGTTTTATCCATCACAATTTGCCACAACACATGGCAAGAACTACATACTCAACTTCAGTAGTTTAAACAACAACATAATTTTGTTTCATGGTCCCCCAAGACATAATACATAATCCAAGGAAGTGAGCAAAGTGCTTTTTCTCATCTACTTAATACCCAACATAATCAGCATCAGCACAACAAATCAACTCAAAAGAATCATTAGTAGGATAGTACATGACTAGGTCCCATGTTTTTTTCAAGTACTCAAGGTTCTTTTTGGCTGCCTTCAAGTGGGACTCCTTTGGATTTGACATGAACATTACACACATTTCGACACTAAACACAGTGTCTGGTCTACTTGTAGTCTAATATAGTAATGATCTCATGATATCCCTATACATAGTCATTAACACAGGGACTAGGTTTATCAACATCTAGCTTAGAATTTGTTCCCATATGAGTGTCTATCTATAGGCTTCGCTTCCTCCATTTGAAATTTCTTCGGCAACTCCTTGATGTGTTTTTCTTCTAGAGATTTTTTAATTTGTAAACCCAAAAACAAACTCAATTGACCCAGTATGCTTATTTCAAATTCACTTTGCATCAGTTTTGAGTTACATCAATCTCGGATGGAGCCAAAGATTGACTAGTTTTTGGCCTTGGAGTATGATGGAATAAAGAAAAATGGCTCTTTAAACTATTTGCGCTTTTTTTATTTGTGAAGTAGCAGTTAGTCAATGCAACTTCCGACGCTCCTCATGGGTCATCTGGAAATAGCCGCTTTATGTTTTTAAACATAGGGGTTAGGCTGTGTACATCCGACCCACCCTTACCCCACAATGAGCGGGAGCCTTTTGAGGAACTGGGGCATATTGTTGTTGTTGTTGTTGTTTACTTTGCATTAGTTTTGAGAACTCGCCATACATAGACTCTAAAGTAGATGATATCATCGACATAGACTTGTATGATAAGAAAGTCCTTCCTCTTTTCTTTAAAAAAATGTGTTGTCTATTTGTGAAATAGTTCTCTAAAAAGAACTTAGACAACCTTTCATATTATGCTCTAGATTCTTGTTTCAAGCTATACGGTGCCTTGTCTAGTTTGAACAAATGATTGGGATGATCAACATCTTCAGATCCACGAGATTGTTTGACAAATACTTTGTTCTTTGGGTATCTATTCAAGAAATTACTCTTGATATCCATTTGATAGATCTTGAAGCCTATGAATGTTGCAAAGGCTATAAGAATTTTGATTGCTTTCATTTTTGTAACAGGAGCAAATGTGTAATCATAATCAATGCCTTCTTTCTAGTTGTAGCACTGAATCATTGGGCTTGATTTGTTTTGAATTACAGCTCCATGTTCATCCAGCTTATTCCTGAAGACCCTCCTAGTTCCAATGATTGTTCTATCAGATGGCTTAGGTACCAAGTGCCAGACCTTACTTCTTTTAAACTAGTGTAAACCTTCTTATAAGGAATTTGCCCAATCAGTATCTTATAAATCCTCTTTCAAATTTCCAGGCTCAATAGAACAGACAAAGGCTGAAATGCATCCATGTTCCTTATCTTGCATTTGGTACGAACCTCAGTGTCTAAAGATGAGATGACATTATCCAAGGGATGAGCAAATCTAAGTCTCTATGAAGATGTTTTGGGAGCTTAAACTACTTTCTCATTTTCCAAATTGACTTCTCTATCATCTAGATTTTTCAAGCTATTCAGCAATGCCTTTTGCATCATCATCAACTGGTTTAGGACTAGGTCCCCCTATTAGGAACACCTCCTCCACCTAATAGATCAACATCAAAATTAGTCTGCTCCAAGTAGCCTTCACCATTTTGATCAACATTGACATCATGCTGCGAAACTACAATAGTTCTCCAAATTCAGCCTCATCTTTATCCTTCAAATTTCAAGTTTACTAGACTCATCAAAGATCTCATGGAAACTTTCTTCAATGCATTGTGTTCTTTTGTTGAAAATCTATAAGTCTTGCTAGAATTTGAGTAACAAACAAATATACCTTCTTCTCTTCTTGTATCAAGCTTGTCCAGTTCTTCCTTGCCATTATTCAAAACAAAGCATTTGCAAGCAAAAGATCTCAAGTAACTTAGTTTGGGCTTTCTATTATTGAGCAACTCATAAGGTGTTCTGTTGAGAACAAACCCGATCAAGCATCTACTTGCCACCTAACAAGCCATACGCATCGCCTCAGCCCTAAAATTCTTAGGAAGTCCAAAATCTATCAATATTATTATGGAAATATCCACTAAGGTTCTCTTTATTTTTTCTATCACCACCACTTTACTGAAGAGTTCTAGTATTCGAGAAATTGTAATGAATTCCATTTTCTTCACCAAAGATGTCCATCTTTACATTTTCAACTCAGTTCCATGGTCGAACCTGATCCCTTCTTTCTTATAGTTTAGCTTAGTCTATATCATCTTAGCGAAGATCACAAATACATCATAGGCTTCATCCTTCAAGAACATGGTTTCAGTAAACCTTGAGTGATTATCCACGACACCAAAATGCACTTCTTTCCTTCTCTGCTTTGAATCTTCACTAGGCTACATTGATCCATATCCACGACACCAAAATGTACTTGTTTCCTTTTTTGCTTTGAATCTTCACTGGGACATATAGATCCATATGAATTAAATATAGTGGTCTGGTAGTACTAACTTGCTTCTTTTGTTTGAATGAGGATCTAGTCTGCTTTTCCTTTACATATGCTTCACAAACTTTATTCTTTGCAAATATCACTTTTGGTAGCTTATAGACTAGGTCCTTTGCAGCAAGTTTATCAAGCAATCAAGACCTTATATTACTAAGTCTTTTAAGCTAAAGTTTTTCATTCTCACATTGAGCACTAAGACATATAAGGTCATTTCCCTATATTGAATCCATATCACCAACATATATATTATCCAATTTTTTGCCATAAGAATCACTTCTTGTGAATCTAGATTCGTGACAATACAATTTTCTAGGTGTAATTTCTCTTTATTTCCCTTGTCATAGATTTGCGATACACTCAATAGGCTCAACTTAAGTCTATTCACGTAATAGACACTATCTATTGAGTGTTTTTGACAACCCAATCCTTGGGCCTAGACGTGACACGATGTAAGGAAAACCCAAAGGGACAACAAACAAGCCTCATAAAGTATCATTACACATCATTGGTAGTGGAAGTAATAAATCAAGCATCAAGTTAAAAGAATGGGTAAAACAAGGCTAAGGGAAAATCTTACACAATAGCATGGCCAAAAGACAAGAGTTAAACTCATACCATAGATACTTCACATGTCTAACAAATACCTCTAATACATAGATAATAGTAGGGGCCAAGACAAAGTAACTTGACTTACTCTCATAGTCAAAATAACAATAAAGATGATTGTCTCAATACATAATAGAACAAGCATAGAGTAGGTCCCTGATGTGGAGGATTCACCAACTAGCTTGAATAGTATCGAACTAACCACGTGGAGGAGGACGATCAACTTGGGCACTAGTTCCTACATGGTGACATCATGTAGGCATAGAGTATGCGTTAGTACATTTGAATGTTCTATGTATGTTGGATGCAATACAATAATAGATAGGCATCATAATCTAAATGCACAATATTAAGTAATAGGCATAATATACAATATGACATGTATGATCAATGCTTAAGTACTTATGCTCATATGGTATATCATATGTATAGAAGAGACACAACTGGCTGTTCAAGGTATAAAACCCTTGGTGGTTTTTAGTGTAAACCCCTCACATAGTTAATGGTAATCAAACCTTACCAACACGGTGATGAAGTATAAACCTCTTGCATGATTGATGAGTATAAACCCCCAACATAGTTACCTAGGCTCTTATCCCTCTGGATTAGGTATGGTATAATGCAACACTTTATATAGAGTATACCACATACATAAGCTCAATTTATCATTATAACATCATTTATATCATATCTCATGCTTTGGACCTTTAACTCCTTAAAAAACCACGTCTGGACATTTTATCAAACACTCTAAGGGTGTGTAATGCTAGTATAAAACCATGAAATTTAGGAATAAAATCATGTAAGAAAATCTATTGTTAAACTATCAATCAACACCTTGCAATACCCTCAAGACATATACGTCAAAACCCTTCTCAAATCTTACAATAGATCAAAGATTTATAACTTAAAACATAGCAAAATAGTCACAACTTTACATAGCTTTAAAATAGTGTGCAGTGAATTTCATAACAAGCAAGACCCATTTGTAAATCAACTTTAAATCATACAATTTATGAAAAAGGAGAATTGGGTATCATGGGTAAAAGGAATCCATAAAAGAAACCCAGATACTATAGCTTATAGATGAACTTGGTGAAGATTAGAGATGGAGACTTGAAGCTTGATGAAGAATCTTGAAGGGGAACCTTAGCTTGGGATGAGGGTTTGGGACTTGAGTTTAGGGAGTGAAAATATGACTAAGTTTTTGAGTGAGTATTGGGAAATGTTTAGGGTAGTATGAGAGTGAAATACGATGAAGTATAGGTAAAAACATGTATGGAAGATTTTAGGCCCAAGATTCTAAAGTCTTGGAATGAGATAGAAATCATTGGCAGAAAAATACAGAAGTTCATGATGCAGACCTATTGTAGAGGCCAAATTAACACATGTCTGCAACAACTGCGTGTCGCGGTGCTGTCATAGATCATTTGTGGAAATTGAAATTTTAGAAATGTGAAATTATGATTTGATTGCTCTAAAATTGGGCTTAGACCCTTTTCCCCCTAATTGGACCCCTAAACAAGAATATGAAGTCTAATTTTTAAAATAACCAATGAATTTTGAGATATGTGAAAATTAAAATTATGGGCATTCCGAGGCATGTTTTTTGGCACTTTTTGGGGTTGTTACAATATCTCCCTCTTGGAAATATTCATCCCCGAATGTACAAGAGACGTACAAGACAAGAGTGATCATCAACAAATCAGCCCCAATAATAATTCAACATATCAAGTAAACCACTATTTTCAAATTTTCAACATAAGTTTACCAACTTAAACATGAATGCATATGAATGACATAGTGACTCAATATGAGACTTGAATTACAAAAGGGACTTAGGATTAGTACCTTAGGCTTGAGTGGAGTGGAAAAGATAAGGATACTATTTTTGCATGTCCACTTTGGCCTCCCGTGTGGCACTTTCGACTTGTTGGTTCCTCGAAATGACTTTGATGGATGCAACCTCTTTGTTCATCAATCTCTTTACTTGCATATATAAGATCTAAACTGGAACCTCCTCATAAGTCAAGCTATCCTCAATAACAGCCACAATAGCAAGAGGCATAATGACATTAGTATCACCAACACATTTTCTCAATATAGAGATATGGAACACCGGGTTAACCAAATTCATTTCTCTAGGCAACTTCAACTCATAACCTACTTTGCCAACACTCTTCATCACCTCATAAGGAACAACATATATTGGACTCAACTGACCTTTTTGACTAAAATAGACCACACCTTTCATTGGAGAAACTTTCAAATAGACGCAATCATCTACTTGGAATTTTAGGTCTTTTCTTCTTACATCAACATAAGATTTTTGGTGACTTTGGGCAATTCTTAACCTTTACCTAATCTTCTTAACTTCTCAAGACCCTCTATAGCAAAGATCCAATCTCAATAAGGACACTTCTCCAACCTCAAACCAATCCGCTGAAGATCTACAATGTCTCCTATAAAGAGCCTCAAAAGGAGCCATACTGATACTAGTGTGATAGCTCTTGTTGTATGCAAACTCAATCAAAGGAAGATGGTCATACCAACTACCTCTCAACTCGAATACACATGCCCTAAGTATATCTTCAAGGGTTTGAATTGTCCTTTCGGCATGGCCATCCATTTGAGGGTGGAAGACCGTAGTAAGATGGACTTTGGTACCAAGATCCCTTTGAAAAGACCTCCAAAACTATGAAGTGAATTGTGAACCTGATCCAATATGATGGATAAGGGAACCCCATGCAACTTCACTAACTCATTGATGTACAATCTTGCATATTCTTCAGCCCCATATGTAGTCTTAACTAGTATAAAGTGAGCAGTTTTCATCATCCTATCAACCACAACCCAAATGTAATCAAAACCTTTTCTAGTCTTGGGCAGCCCTACGACATAGTATATATTAATCACCTTCCATTTCCAAGTGGGAATCTCTATGTCTTGGGTTAGGCCAACCGACCTTTGGTGTTCGGCTTTGAGTTGTTGACAACTATGGCAACTATGAAACGAATTTGGCAATGTCCCTCTTTATGCCTCCTCACCAATATCTCTCTCTCAAGTCTTTATACATTTTGGAATAATATAAGAAGAATTATGGGCCGAATCAAGAATTTTCTCCCTCAAACCATCAACATAAGGAGCACACAACCTGCTTGGTATCTAAGGGCCTTATCTCTCCCTTGGGAGAAAACCTCTATTTTACCAAGGCCTTCAATTCAAGCAAAGAGGAGTGTAGATCTTGTTTTGCTATCACCTCGTCAACCAAAGAAAATTTAGAACCATAAACAACAATAACACCATTACCCACATCTTCCAACCTAAACCCCAATCTAGCCAGTCTATGTACCTCCCTAGCCATCTCCCTATCAACACTATCTACATATGCTAGGCTACCCATAGATACCTGACTCAAAGCATCCGCCATAACATTTTCCTTACCTGTATGGTAATACACACTCAAGTAATAGTCCTTAAGAAGTTTTACCCACCTTCTTTATCTCAATTTGAGATTTTTCTGAGAGAAGACATATTGGAGTCTCTTATGATCGGTGAAGACATCAATATGCACCCTATAAAAATAATGACGCCAAATCTTTAATGCAAACACAATGATGGCCAATTCAAGATCATGGGCGAGATAGTTCTTTTCATGCTCTTTGAGCTGCCTAGAAGCTTAGGCTATGACCTTACCCTTTTGCATTAGCACATAACCTGAAGCAACTCTAGATGCATCAAAATACATAACAAAACCCTTGAACCTATCCAGTAGTAACAATATAGGAGAAAACACAAGCCTATCCTTCAATGTTTGAAAGCTTCTCCCGCATTCATCAGTCTACACTAACTTAAACTTCTTTTGAGTCAATTTTGTCATAGGGGAAGCAATGGAGGAGAACCCATTCACAAATCTTCTATAGTAACCCACAAGGCCCAAGAAGCTCCTAATATGTAATGAGAACAATGGTGTAGGCCAATTTCTAATCACATCGATTTTCTTAGAATCCACTTTTATACTATCCCTGACACCACATGACCTAAGAGTGTAACCTCATTCAACAAAAATTCACACTTGTCATATTTGGCGTATAATCTCTCCTCCCCTAATCTCTGTAACACAACCCTTAAATGACCCAGATGCTCCTCTCTTATATGTGAATAGATCAAAATATCATAAATGAATACCACAACAAAGGAATCAAGGTAGGGTTTGAAGACACTATTTATTAGGTTCATGAAGATGGCCGATGCATTAGTCAACCCCAAACAACATCACAACAAACTCATAATGCCAATATCTAGTCCGGAAGGCTGTCTTGGGAATATCACACTCCCTTAACCTCACTTGATGATACCCGGACTGAAGATCAATCTTAGCGAAGAAGCAAGCCCCTTGAAATCAGTCAAACAAGTCATCAATTCCTGGAAGAATATATCTATTCTTTATAGTGACCCTATAGAGTTGTCGGCTATTAATACACATTCCCAAGTGACCCATCCTTCTTTTTTACAAATAATGCCGAAGCACCCTAAGTCGATTAGCTAGGTCTAATAGATCCCTTCTCCGACAAATCTTTCAATTGTTCCTTTAACTCCCTCAACTCTGCGAGGCTACAGGATAAGTGGGAATGGAGATAGGTTGAGTGTCGGAAAGGATATCTATGCAAAATCACCCTTATAGGAGGGACACTGGGAAGGTCATTTGGGAATACATCAAGAAACTCATTTACAATGGGGACTAACTCAATACAATGGACTTTTGGCTCTACATCTTTAACCCTCACAAGATGATGCAAACACCCCTAGAAATCAACTTATGGGCTTTAATGCATGAAATGAATGTACCCTTGACCACCATATCTTGACTTTCCCGCTCAAGGATGGGTTCATTAGGAAATTGAAACCTGGACCTATGGGTTCTACAATCAATAGAAATAAAGTAGGCATGCAACCAATCCATTCCAAGAATGATATCAAAGTCTACCTAGTCTAATTCAACAAGATCATAAGGCAACAACTTATGCAAAATGCAAATAGGACAATTCCTATAAACTTTCCTAGCAACAATAGAGGAACCAGTAGAAGTATACAATTCATATAACTAATGCAATAACTCGGGAACAACATGGAACATTTTAGCAACAAGAGGGGCAACAAAGGAAAAAATGACACTCGAATCAATCAAAGTATACATCAAAGTCAAAGATTTTCAACAAACAGGTAACAACATCGGGGACCTCACCAATCCCTTGCCTTCCATGTGGAGCATAAAATCGACTGTGCCTTGGGGCACCACCTTGAGGACCACCTCTCCCCAATGGGACCATATTAGCTCCACAAACCTTTCCACATTTTATTGGACAATTTATCTTTTTATAACCAAGCTCCTTACATTCATAGCATGCATTAGAACCCTTCAAACACGAGCCATTATGACCCTTTCCACATCTAGGACACACCTCAACAGGAGACATCCCACTAACATCTTGAGGCCTAGGGAAATCATTGGCAAGGCCCCTATTAGGAGCATGACAATGCCCTTGGCCTCGACAAACTTTAGCACCTTTTTCGAATTTACCCTCACATCAGGCCCTCTTAGCCTCATGCCCCCTTTTTTTCCCCAATTTCCCCTCCTCAATTTTCTTGGCTTAGGTTATCAATTGAGACAAATCTATGTCCCTAATTTGCATGGTGGATCAGCATTCTTCACTTACCAAGTCGGAGACCCCCATCATGAACTTATTCATCCTATATTTAGGGCTGGCCACCAAATGAGGAGCATAATTTGATAGTTGATTAAACTTGAGGGCATACTCCCTCACACTCATAACACCTTGTTTCAAGTTCATAAACTTTACCAACTTTGCTTCCCTAAGCTCAAAAGGGAAAAATTGATTAAGGAACGCTAATTTGAACTCCTCCCGAAGCACCATATTACCAACTCCCTTCTCACCCATCCATTGATCATACCATATTTGAGCTACCCCTTTGAGTTGGTAAGCTTCCAACTCTTCCTTATCATTTGACCTAATGCCTATGGTATTCAAGATATTGTAGACCTCATCAACAAACTCTTGCGGATCTTCATCCACCTTTGACCCATAAAAAACCAGAGGATTCATCCTCATGAAGTCTCAAACCCTAGCTCCTTGGGTAGTAACATGAGGGTCTTGGGCCCCTTAATTGACTTGGTTGGCTACCACTTGGGCAAGGATAGTTAGAGTATCCCGGAGCAAACCATTTGTGCGTTGCTCCTCTGGAGTTTGGACCCTTCATCTTCAAGTGTTTGGTATGATGTAGTATAGAAAAGAATAATAGTTAGGGGAATAAACTCATGACAACTCTATAGCACTACGTAGAACATGCCGAAGGGAATCATTTCCTAAAATGTCTTATAACCTCTTATTCATAGTCATGGTATGCTTCACAAACATGAATATGACTCTAATCGACATGGTGTGTTGGATTCCGAGTATCAATCAACCTAGTGCTATGATGCCAAATTTTTCACGACCCAAGCCTAGGGCCTAGACGTGACACAGTGTAAGGGGAACCCAAAGGGACCCCAAGCAAGCTTTATAAAGCATCATTACACATCCTTGGTCGCGAAAGCAATCAATCAAGCATCAAGGTAAAAAGATGGGGAAAATGGGACTAAAGGAAAAGCTTACACTATAGCATAGTCAAAAGATAAGACTTAAACTCATATCATAGATACTTAAATATCCAACAAACACCTCTAATGCATAGATAAGAGTAGGGACTGAGACAAAGTAACCGAGTTCACTCTCATAGTCAAAATTACAATAAAGATGAATATCCCAATACATAATAGAAGAAGCATAGACTAGGTCCCCAAAGTGGAGACTCACTAACTAGCTCGAATAACACTAAACTAGCTACATGGAGGAGGATGATCAACTTGGGCACCAGTTCCTACATAATGACATCATGTTGGCATAGAGCATGCATTAGTATGTTTGAATGTACTAATAATGTAGGATACAATACAACAAAAGATAAACATCATAATCAAAATGCATAACATTAAGCAATAGGCATAATATACAACATGGCATGCATGATCAACGCTTAAGTAAAACATGCTTAAGTACTCATGCTCATATAGGATATCATATGTATAGAAAAGACCAAGCTAGCTGTTCAAGATATAAACCCCTTGGTGGTTGTGTGGTATAAACCCCTCACATAGTTGATACTAATCACACCTTACCAATAGATGACAAATTATAAACCCCTAGCATGATTGATGAGTATAAACCCCCAACATGGTTACCCGGGCTCTTAGCCCCCCAAATTGGGTATAGTCTAATGCAACACTTTATGTAGAGTATAACATATACATATGCTCATTTCATCATTATAAAATCATTCGTATCATATCTCATGCTTTAGACCTTCAATTCCTCAAGAAACCATATCTAGACATTTTATCAAACACTTTGAGGGTGTGTAATACTAGTATAATACTATGAAATATATGAATTAAATCATGTAAGAAAACCTATTGTAAAATCATAAATCAAGACCTTCTAACACCCTCAAGACATATATATCAAAATCCCTTCTCATGTCCTATAATAAATCGATAATTTATAGCTCCAAACATAGCAAACAATCATAACTTTACATAACTTTAGCATAGTTTATAGTGAATTTCATAATAGTCAAGACCCATTTGTTAATCAACTTTAAATCATGCAATTTATAAAAATGGAGGTTTGGATATTATGGTGAAAGGAACCCATGAAAGAAACCCACATACCTTAGCTTATAGCTTAACTTGGTGAAGATTGGAGATGGAGACTTAAAGCTTATAATCTTAAAGGAGAGCCTTAGCTTGGGATAAGGGTTTGGGACTTGAGTTTGGGGAGTAAATGTAGGACTAACTTTTTGAGTGAATATTGGAAAATGTTTAGGATAGTATAAGGGCAAAATATGTCTAAGTATAGGTAAAAACACGTATGGGAGCTTTTAGGCCTAAGAACCCAAAGCCCTGGACTGAGATAGAAATCACTGGCAGTAAAATACATAGGTCGGTGATGCGAACCTTTCGCGGAGGCCAAATTAACACATGTCCGCGATAGCTGCGCGTCATGGTGCTGTCGTAGATTATCTCTGGAAATCAAAATTTTAAAATTTGAAATTGTGATTCGATTGCTCTAAAATTGATATTAGACCCTTCTCCCCCTAACTTGGACCCCCTGAACAAGAATATGAACTCAGATTTTTGATATAACAAATAAATTTGAGATATATGAAAATTAAAATTCCAAGCATTTTGAGGCATATTTTTGTTCACTTTTTGGTGTCGCTACAGTGTTCTAAAGACTTCCCAATACTTCCATTACCAAGAATGTAACCCTTTTTGCTATTTCAAAAAGAAACACCTCCACCTTAAAGTACTTTTAGTGAAAGGAATCTCTCAACATTTCTAGTCATATGCTTTGAGCAATCACTATCCATCTACTAACATTGGTTGCTGCTTCTTTCACTTACCTACAAGAGATCACTTGTTAGATTTAAGGACCCATTTCAATTTTCATTTCCAATAAGCAAATAAGTAGGTAATTAACACTTTTCTTCCATAATGAAGTAGCACCACTTTTTTTTAGCTAAAACTTATTATGAGAATTCACCCTAGTACTGGGTCCTATTCTTCTTTGCTTTTGTTCAAAATATCACACAAAATGTTCTTAAGAATTTTTCATTACAGGACAGTCAATTTTCAAATGACCATCCTTTCCACAATAAGTACACATCAACAATTTGACCCACTGAGATTTTTATTGTGAGTGGTATGCGACAGACATTTGTTAACAAACCCCAAACATTTCATACTATTGTCTCTGGGATGAGTCAGAGTTTGTAGCATTTTAGAAGAAGTAGTGCATTTGAATGCTTTGGACAACCCTTTTTTGACTTGGACCAAGTCTCCCTCTAACTGAACATTCCTTTCTAGAGGCATAGCCAGTTTTATTTTAGCATCATTTAGTGTAACTTGAATCTCAAGATGCAAGTTACTAGCCATTTCTTTCCCTTTTTTCATAACCCTTTGTTTCTTTATACAACTTTCCACAAAGAGTTACATTCACTAATTTTAGATCTAAAACATATTTCTCTACTTCAGATAAATGAGAAAATAAGATAATATTTTCATGTTGAACAAGATCTAATTGATTATTCAACACATCTTCAGTAGTTAATGCAGCAACTAAATCAATAAGAATAGCAACTAGCTTCCTCAGCTTTTTGATAAAAAGAATGTGCAAAATTTTCTTAAAATCAGATAGGGTTTCCTCTTCCTCAGATTTATCATCATTAGAGTTTTCTATGAATACAAGCATTTGATTGAAGATCTCATCATCTTCACAACCATCAAGGAAGCATCTTATAGATGCTCAAACTCTTCTGTCTTACTTGAGGAATTTTCCCAAATAATAAGAGACTTCTTCACAACATAGTCTACTATAGCCTTTTTGCTTTTCTTATTAGGGACCAGTCCCTCAACTTAATCTTTTTTTCCTCTAGCATTGGCATATTCTTTGTACTCCATCTTGTACATTAGACAATCTATTATAAAATATCCCAGTTTTCCACATCTGTGACATAAATCATTAGCAGTAGTTACTCTGCTAGGATTTTCCTTCTTTTTAGAACCTCCATGTTTTCTTTCAAGTTTTTAAAACCTTCTAGTAAGGTATGCTGATCTTCATCAGATTCTTCACTGTGTAACCTTTAGAGCTAATGATTGTCCTTGTTAGCAACATCATTTATTCTATTAACTCATAAGTTTGGAGGTTACCAATCAAGGCATTCATAGTCAGCACCTTCAGGTCCTTAGCCTCAATAATTGCATCAACTTTGCTGACCTAAGACTTAGAAAGAATTCTAAGGATTTTCCTTACTTTCTTGCTAAGATAAATAGGTTTACCCAATTATCGAATTTCTTTGATAATGGATGAAAATCTGGTATAAATATCGTGAATAGATTCTCGTTCTTTCTGGTATAAATATCATGAATAGATTCCCGTCCTTTGCAGACTCATAAAAAGAGATACAGTTATATTCTTCAGGCCAAATTTCACTTATCAACAACTGTAATGACTTGTAATTCTTTTTAATCTTGTTCCTGTCCCCATCAGTGTATTATTCCTAGTCTTAGGAACTACTTGAGTAATTTCTCCATCCTTTACCTCCAAAGTGGGACATAAGGACCAGCAAGCACAATATTCCATAACTCATTATCTTCAATCATGAGAAAATCATGCATATGGGTCTTCCACCAGCTATATTATTTTCCATTAAAACAAGGAGGTCTGGTAGATGACTAACCCTCTTCTACATTCAGTGGAGATGCCATTTCTTCTTAAGGAACCCCCTCTAAGTGTAAACCCTTTAAAGAGTTCTGGCTATATTATCAATTGATGGAACACAAGTGTTCCCTGAGATTTTAGGGACTGGGTCCCTGGTTATAACAAAAGTCAATAGAAATGTTTGGACCCGCAATGTAATTTAAACCCCGAACGTCCTTAATTGGTTCGATTTAATAAAGTATTGGGACCTATGTAACATTTTACTTAACTT
>JAOTQJ010146146.1:0-34468 GCA_025642045.1 Solanum sejunctum | reverse complement strand
CTGTGGTAAACCCCAATCATTAATTGGGTAACCTCCATAGCAACAGGATATATATATATTAATGATATTTGGATATTTATAATTACACGGAATACATATACATACGAAGAATAACAGTAGCACCTAAAATTTAGGGTGGGGGGCTCCTGCCCCCCCTCCCCCTCGGCAACCTCACCGCGGAGGTTGAATCGCGATAGCTGCTAAATATATTATCAGACTCTACTATCTAACATATATAACATAAATTTGAATTTTATCAAAAACTCTAAAGTGTATATTGAATGAAGAACAAAGAGAAATGTTATCATAGGTAATCTCAAGTGATTTTTCATCAAAGGACTACTTCAACTAAATCATCATTGAGACGCTTCCTTCTGAACATGATAACTTGAGAATTTTCTCATTTACCAAATCATTTTAACTCAAACTTATTAGGGACAACCTTAGAAAACCCTCATTTTTTCTAGAATAACATGATTAAGAGGCGTAAAGCAAACAAAATCTGCTCTGGAGTTGAATTTCCTTCCGCAAATTTAATTGACATTAATTAAACCCTAAATTATGAGTTTAGCCTAATTCCATCGATGATTCAACAAAATCAATTTAATTCTATTCAAATTTAAATGGAAATAAGAATAATGAGTCATCGAGAGATTTGTGTGAATAATATCATTTCACGTTACATTGGTCTGAGTTTTATTTATTACATACTTGTTGATAAGGAACTTATGATGAGGGGGTAACATGTAACAATTAAAAATCCGACAAAGAGGTCCATAATTTGGTCCCATATTTGAAAATTTATTGAGTCTATTTTGAAAAATAATAGATATTATTACATCTAATCCAATATATGATATCATTTTATTTAAATATTATTAACAAACTTATCTTTTCTTTACTCGAAGAAAAGTTATTGAGCAATAGTAAAATTATTTTTATATGATTTATAAAATAAAAATAAAAATTACTTTATTTTTATGTTAAAAAAACAATCTACGTCACATCTCGAGTTATGATTTTTTTTCAAATTTTGTATAAATACGAAATGCCCTTTATTGTAGGACTGTCATTATCTCTTCTTTACTCCCTTTAATTTGTACAAATCAACTTCACAAAAAAGCATCTTTAATGTTTAACAAGTTCTAAAATTTTTAACATAAAACATAATGACAAATCTAGAAATTACATATTCCCAACGTAACGTAAGCATATAAAATTCCTCTTTTCTTTATCAAGACAAGCATTGCCAATCCCTAAGGGCAAAGTTTCATAATAAAAAAGGGGAAAATAACACTTATAATTTAAAAAGAAAAACTATTTATAAATGATTACTTTTTTATATTTATATAAGTATTTGTATGTGTTTAATACGATGAGAGTATATATGTATACTCTGATAGTATTAAGAATGAAGAGACAGAACTTCAGTAAACCTATTTGATATGATCAAACATAATCTGATATTAAAGAGGAAGCATGCCATCAGACTACATAGATACCATCCGAGTTTAAAATTTAATAAATAAGATTATAACTTTAATAAATAAGATTGTGATTTTAATGCTTTCCTTTTAATTGTTTCTTATTTATTTCTTTAAAAAAAAAGTCTTAATTGTTTCTTATTTATTTTTTTAAAAAAGGATCCAATCCTATATGATGCCGATGGAGTAATAATATACTATCGGAGTATCAAAGATTATTAAGCTCAGTCCATGATATTGTTATGGTATCATATACCAACAGTATATTACAGTTGAGTGATATTGACGTCATGCACAAAATAAGAAGATAGGGATAAATAATTTAGATTAGATTTATTTTTAATAAATAATTTTATAATTAGATTCATTTCGTATAGTTTTTTATAAAACAATTTTGGCACATCATATTAATACCAAATCATATGCGTACTAAAAAGAAAACATATCACGTAAAATAAAATATCAAAAGTAGTAGTCACCCCCTCACTTTGTTGTCTCACCAAAGTAACAAAAACATACAACTTATAGAAAAAAAAAAGCCAAATATCATAGAATAAAAGTTTTCCCTATTTGTATAAAAAGTAACTTATTAGTATTACACTTGGCACTAAGCAAGCAACCACTTCGAAACTCTTCTTGATTTGCCTATTTATCCTTTAGCCCCCTTTCCCAAACCATCCAATTTACACCACTCCTTCTCCTTCTCCTGCTTCTTCTTCTTCTGCTTCTCCTTCTGCTTCTTCTCCTTCTTAGTTTAGAAAATTGAAAAAAATGGTAGACAAGAGAAGTGGCTCAAGCTACCAAGTGATACATCCTATGGGAGTTACAATATTTGGACACTTGTTGTTCATAGCTATAACAATACTTGTGTTAGTTTGGCTTTTGCATTTTAGAGAAGGCCTTGCTTTCTCTTCTTCCAACAAGCCAAAGATTTTCAATGTAATTGTTACCTTCGATAAAATATTTATAGTCCTGAAATTCTATCTGAGATATTTCAATGTAAAGTATTTTTTTTGTCTAGAAAAATTGGCTATTTTTTAAACTGTGGAGACTGAAAAGTGGCTATTTGTGAAATTTTTCCCTAACGAATTATTTTATTTTTCTAAAAGTAGTTTGTAAGAATTTTTGGGTGTTTTTTTTTCCTTTCTATATTTTATTTATTATATTTCTCTTTCTACTAATTATTTGGCTATTTTTGTACTTGCAGATTCATCCATTGCTTATGGTTATTGGATTTGTCTTAATGGCTGGAGAAGGTAGGATATCTTTGAATTATTTTTTTAATATATTTTTTATTTTAGTATTATCTTTGGTTATCCGACTATTTTCACTTTATATATTTTTCTTTTTTTTTTGATATTTTTACCATCACTTTTTCACTGTTGTATTTTTAAATTTGATTTTGATAATACTTTCTTGATTCTGAGAGTCTATCAGAATCTCTCTCAATCTCTCTCATTCACACAACGCGCAAAGTGACGGAGTTAAAATTTTAGGGTTCAAAATATGAAGAAATAACATAAAAGGACTCAACGTTTACTATTTAGGTATATAAGAAAATAATTTTAATTATGTATAAATAGTGTAATTTCCTTGATCCTATCTAGCTTTGCCCCTAAATTGATGTAAAGTTCGTGTAACTCTATATTTTCTAGATCACACTGAATATGTTATCGTTATTTGTTGTTTACTTAAGTCAAAAGTCTATCGAAAATCTCTCTAACTTTCACAAGGCACAGGCAAAGTTAGAATTTTACTAAAGGAATTCAGAAACATGAAGAAATAACATAGAAAGACTCAATATCTACCCATTCTCTCCCTATATATATTAAAAAAAAAAAGATAATTTAAATTGTATATAAATAGTGTAATTTTTCTTAATCCTACCTAGCTCCGCCCCTGAATTAAGGTAAAGTTTGTGTACACTCTCTGCTCCTTAGATCACACTGAATATATTAGTCATTTTTTGTTGTTTACTTCTATTTTTTATTCCAATCAACGACCTCAATATTGAGAGCCAGACTTTTTTTAGTTTATTATTTGTTTCTCTTACTATATTATGAATTTAACAATCTAAAATTTGCATTTTTTTGAACAGCAATAATGGCATATACAACCATTCCATCATCAAGGAAGAATCATAAATTCTTTCACATGATTCTTCATTTGATAGCTCTTGTGACAGGAATTATTGGAGTAATTGCAGTTTTCAAATATCATAATGAATCTGGAATTCCTCATATGTATACATTTCACTCTTGGATTGGTCTTTCCACCATCATTCTCTTTGGCTTGCAGGTAATCCGTCTCAATTTACGTGCCACAGTTCAAATTTCGAAAGTCAAATTTTTTATTTTTTGATCATGAGCTCAGATGTAGAATCTTTTAAATTTTTAAAACAAAGCATACATACTACGTAGAACTTACTATAGGTCATAATAAATGATAATTTTTCAAACTTATAACACATTACCCCCTCTGTCTCAATTTACGTGACACATTTTAAATTTCGAGAGTAAAATCTTTTAGTTTTGATCATAAGCTCAGACGTAAAATCTTTGAAATTTAAAAACAAAACATACATACTACATAGAACTTACTATAAGTTATAATAAAATGACAATTTTCAATATTTATAACAGATTACCTCTCTATCTCGATTTACGTAATATAGTTCAGATCTCAAAAATTAAATTAAATTTTGACTATGAATTCTGACATAAAATCTTTAAATTATTTAAAATAAAATACATACTCGGATCATAATAAATAATAATTCTCAAAATATTTACAAGACGTAAAAAAATTACAATCGAAAAAAACTCATTTGCATCTCTTGATCCTTATATGTACCATAATGACCTTTTTTTAAAAAACAAATTTTTGCTAGTGGATATTGTCCTTTTTGACCTTCTTGTTCCCCGGGGCGCGAACATCGACAAGGTCAAGGGTTGCACCATGGCATGCCTTAGTTGGGTTCACTATTTTCTTCATGGCAATAGTAGCCGCGGAGACCGGCTTGGTTCAGAAATTCATATTCTTGGGCCTTACGAGGAATCAAGAAGGACTTATAGTCAATTTCGTTGGGCTTTTGATCCTCCTTTTTGGAATTTCGGTTGGTATTACTATTCTCGTGTAAAATTCACAAATAGCTATTTTTCAACCTTTGTAATTAAAAACATAGTCATTAATATGGAGTTTTACACTAAAACTCTATGAGAATGACTTTTTCTTTTTAGAAAAAGGGATGATGTGGTTATTTGTTAAATATTTATAATTTGTTGTAAATGTTTTTTTTTATGTTGTTTTTTGTGTTATAAAGAATTACTTATAAATCCTTGTATGAGTGGTTTGATTTTGTATTACATTTGTTTAAATACAAAAAATTTTTTCTTGTACGAAATGTGTTAATTTTTATATTTAAAATCGCTATGTAAATAGATTGTTTTTGTTTTTTCATTTTGGTAGATTATGTCAAGTGCATGAAATTTCTTTTATACACTTCTGATTGACTGAACAACAATAATATATTCAGTGTAATATTATAAATGAAATTTTCTTATCTAAGAATTTGTTTTTCACAGACCAGGATCGAGAATTCAGCTAGTGCTTTCACCACTAACCTAGCCGAATTAAGGGAATCTTTCGAATATATAAATTAAATTCAGAGTTATAGATAACTTAAAACGTTATCTTTATTCAATGATAAAAAAGAGAATACAAGGTTGGGACTTGGAGACCAAGAAATTTCAGAGTACAGAGATTAACCGAAGGTCAGGGGAGAATTTTCGCAGAGTTTTGCTAAAAATTTTTTATGCCTTCTAAATGCAGCTAAGTGTCTATATATAGAAGGCATAGAAAAATTTTAGCAAAACTCTGTGAAAATTCTCCCCTGACCTTCGGTTAATCTCTATACTCTGAAATTTCTTGGTCTCCAAGTCCAACCTTCTATTCTCTTTTTTATCATTGAATAAAATAATGTTTTAAGTTATCTATAACTCTGAATTTAATTTAAATCTTCTTCGAAAGATTCCCTTAATTCGGCTAGGTTAGTGGTGAAAGCACTAGCTGAATTCCCGATCTTGTATCACTTGGACTCCAAACAAAAAAAGAAAATCGAAATAGATTTGATAAATATAAAAGTAGAAAAAGCTTAGATGAGAGTATTCAAAACCTTGTGATCAAACTCTTCTTTGGACCCTTAGTATAGTGAGAGTTTTAATGCATCGAACTACCCTTTTTTCTATATACGCAGCTCCTTCGGGTGCAATGTTTAAGCCACAGCCAGCAACAACAACAACAATCTCTTCTTTTGCCACACGACCATCCCCGAAATTCTTTCAACGGTAGGATTCCACCACCGTCTAAACATGTTCATGGCCTGCCCCGAGCTAGCACTGGTCCAATATTTTGAGCCCCAAAGCCAGTCGGACACTGCAGTGTTAAGAGTAATTGGATGTTCTTAATGTCATCAATCATTACTGATCAGACACATATGAAGCTATTATGATAAATCAAATGACTAAGATGTGGAAAACATCATTATCTCCGCGGATCACCTAAGTCGCATTCAAGACTACAAATAAATATGCAGTAGAATTACAGGGATGGAAGAAGAAATCGGTTTCAGGACATTGGTTAACTTACAACATGGAAGAGAGACATAGTGAACCCTTCGTACGTATATGCATTTACCTCGAGAGAAGATCAGTGCGGAGCCAAAATAAATAGCAGGAAATAATAAACATGCCCTTTTAACTTGGTTTCAGCTAGCATTTATGCCCTTCAACTTCGGGTGTGCACATGCAAATACTTCAATTTGCATAAAAATTGAACAAGTAGATGCACGTGTTCTACATGGCATAATACACGTAGGACACAAATTTGTCATATAGGACGCCACGTAAGACAGATTTATCTATTTGTTCAATCTTATACAAGTTTAAGTGCTTACTTGTGCACAACAAAAATTGAAGGGCATATATGCCAACTGAAGCCAAGTTGAAAGGCACATTTACGTATTAATTTATTCATAGTTGAACTAATCTGAAAGGTAACCTCCATAGACACAGTCATTAAAATTTTCACTTGCATATTCTCTGAAAAAAATTTTCATAGTCTGTTCCCATAAAATTGGCTATTCAAAAGTTTGAAGAAGCTATTTCCGACATCGTTGCAGTTCCAATTGGTAGTTCCGTAATTCAAATAAGATGAAACGAAAGTTCGAAACAGAAAAATGTTCTGAATATTAGAGTTGGCAGTCTTTTCTATGTAGTAGTCTCTAAATATCAGAATTTGCTGTTTTCAGAACCCTAGTAGTAGTCTCTAAATAATGGTCACTGGACTGGAGAAGACGGTCCTGTTCTATGTTGTTTTGACATAAAGGACTCGCAAAATGAGACGATTCCTCTATGACACATTTGTATAATTTAATCAAGATTTTCAATACCATAAAATTACTACTGTCAAGTGGTCAAAGAAGAAGATTGCTAACCTTCATATGATGGACACGTCGATAATTTGCACACATGGGGTAATAATTACTGTAGCTACCACACTGAAACCGATCATTCCACTGAGGTATGACTAATATGTTGGTGGTGTCAGGCATCAGCAATATCAGGCCCAAACATGTTTCGTAACATTTCCATTGCTTTGATCAGATAGCTTCCACACGTTTCGACTCACCATTTGTCAACGTTACCACCAGCATATTGGAGACGAGGTAAGCATTTTTCATGAGCTGATGACATGAAAACAGATCAACATCAAAAGACAGCTAGGAGCAGTTATTGAGCACATAATGATCACTACGGTGATTTTTTCTTGGCAACCATATTAAATTGCAGAAATGAATAGTGGAAAAAGGTTCAATTTGAAAAATAGAAATCTGAACTTGATGCAAGTGCAATGTCGTATTCTCTCAATGAGACGTCTTAAGATACAAAATTGGCAGCTCCAAGAGAGGGGTTGTAGCATGAGAGATTCGTAAAAATGTAACATTTTTTATGTGTGTGCGCGCAGAAGCCAGAATGATGCTCAGATGAGTGAACAATGGTATAACCAAGAAACTTTTTTCGTACCAAATCAGCAGATCTACACGAGTCGAGCACTATACTAGTGTTTGCGTAAGGAAGTGGTACTCAGGAATAATTTAGTGCATCAGAAGGACCAAACATCATATTTTAAACTCATCAAGAACCTCTGAGGTTGGTTACTGGAATATGGAAGTCCTCCTTCCTCCCTCCTTACGAGATGAATGACTTATGTAATAGAACGAACAGGCATAAATCCGAACTGGGTCTCGGAAATAGCCACGACTCTCCTCACCCACCTCCATCACCCTCTCCTACACTTCCATTGTGTGGTTTTAACAATTTGATAGCCCTATAGTTGTTAAAATTCTAAATGTCACCCTTGTTGTTGTACAATGGAATCATTGTACTTCATGCTTCGGGCATCCTCTGCCATCTTGGAAACAACTTTAAACAACGTAGACAGCCACAACATACCTGCCTTGCCTGTGCTTTTTCAAAATTCCACAGAAATCTCATCTGCCCCGGTCGTTCTAACTATAAGCATCCTACGAATAGCACCCTGAACCTCCTCAACATTTATGCGTCTACAATATCGACAATTGTGATGCTTCTCTGAGTGCTACAGATCCCCAGCACATTGGTTATGTCCCATCTTCGTTCAAGACTTTATAGAAGTACGACTAAAATGAGAATGAAAAACATCCAACAGGCTTACAAGTAGGAAAATAGAACATATATGCGAAGCGCAACTAGGATTAAATAATTCTAACAAATACAAACGCAATAACAATTTAACAAACTTGCCCATAGAGAATTGGTTTCTTGAAGACTATAAACACCCAAATATATATTTAATGAAGAGAGATTATATTTTAAGATATAAATGAGGCTAAAAATAATCAAAATAAGCCTTCTTAATTAATGCTTTCTTAAGGAGCATGTAAAAGAGAAACACCACAGATAATTTGAAACAGAGACGTATTATAAAAATTACCCCTTAAAAGGAAACATGATTTGACATTTTTATAAGAAAAATGGATCTTAAGAAACGCTCAACCTCAAAAGCTAGTTGATGAGGTGAGGACCGGTAACCAATTCCATTTAGCAATGAGCAAGTTTATTAAATTGCTTATGGTATTGTACTAGAAGAATGATTTATTTCCTATTTGCAATTTGTGATAAATGTTCTATTTTCCTACTTATATGCATATTGAATTTTTTCAATTTTCAAGTAATGCTCTTCTTTAACCTCTATGAATTAAGAAGAACTAGAGAGTATCAGCGGTAACACTTCCCTCATTTTGCCTTAGTTCCTCTGCATCCAAATCATGTCTCATTGACACAATACACGCCATTTCTTCACTAATTTATATTTCTTTAATTAACAGGCAGCAATGGATTGCCAGACTTTAGTAATGTAGCTAGTCTTGGAAAACATGCAGTTGCTGATCTTCCTGCATCTACCTCCCTTATTCTCAAATCCTCATCCTATGACATGAGCTCTTCAAGCGGACAAAAAGATATGAGGCCTGTCGATTCTTGTCCAAATGATGTGATTGCTTCTTTTGCAGCTATCAAAACGATTGAAGATGAATGGTCAGCGAAGCTATCGAAGAAAGATGATGTCGATAGCTTGGGAAGCGTTGTACGCATCAAAGAAGCAGAGGCACGAATGTTTCAGAGTCGTGCAGACGATGCACGAAGAGCGGCAATGAGTTTAAGGCAGTTGGCTTGGCGGGAGAGTAAGAAACTGAACAAAGCATATTGTGAAAAAATCTCCAAATTGTGCTTGCAGAAAAACGGAGAAAAAAATTTGGAGAGTTTGGAGAGTTTCCTCTCCTTTCCTCTGTTTCCTGCAAGTGCAATTTGGAGAGTTTTTAATAGTACACATTGTTCAATTACTTACTCTCCAGCCGAGCCAACCGCCTTAAACTCACTACCTCCCCTCGTGCATTATCTGCATGACTATAAAACATTCGTGCCTCTGCTTTTTTGATGCGTATGATGCTTCCCAAGCTATCGACCTCATCTTTCTTCGATCGATTCAGTGATCATTCATCTTCTATCGTTTTGATAGCTGTGAAAGAGGCATTAACATCATTTGGACAAGGATCAACAGGCCTCATATCTTTGTCCACTTGAAGAGCTCATGTCATAGAATGAGGACTTGGGAATAGGGGACGTAAAGGCAGGAAGATCAGTAACTGCATGTTTTCCAAGACTAGCTACATTACTAAATTCTGACAATCCGTTGCGCCTATTTATTAAAGAAAATATAAATTAGTAAATAAATGACATGTTTTGTGTCAATGAAACATGAAGTGAATGCTGAGGAAAGAAGGCGGGCTGGGAGAAGTGTTTCCGTAGATAATCTCTGATTCTTCTAAATTCATAGAGGTTAAAGAAGAGCAATACTTGAACAACAACATTACCCCAATGCCTCAAAGGCTCCCGCCCACTGCGGGGTAACGGGGGGTCGGATGTACGCAGCCTGACCCCTATGTTTAAAAACATAGCGCGACTATTTCCAGATGACCCATGATGAGCGTCGAAAGTTGCATTGACTAACTGCTACTTCACAATTGAAAGAAGCGCAGACAGTTTAAAGAGCCACTTTGCTTTATTCCATCATACCTCAAAGCCAAAAAATAGTGAATCTTTGGCTCCATCGAAAATTGATGGAAAAAAAAAGAAGAGCAATACTTGAAAATAGAAAAAAACTCAAATAGGTGTATAAGTAGGAAAATAGAACATTTATAACAAATTGCAACTAGGAAATAAATCATTTTCTAAGTAAAAAACCATGAAAAATTTAATAAACTCGACCATTACTAAGTGTCCCACACCAGTTGTGGGATGTGGAATTGGTATACTTACATGGTCTTTCCCAATCCTCACCTCATCAGCTAGCTTTTGAGGTTGAGTTTATCCAAGATTTTCTTATCATGGTATTAGAAGCGGGCTCATCCAAAATTCTTGGTTTACCCAGTGTGAGTCTCCTATAATGTTGTCCACACTCCATTTGGCAGGTTGGGAGGGAAGATATGTGTCTTACATCGATTGTGAGACGTGGAATTGATCTTCTTATATGATATGAAATAATTCTCACCTCATGAGCTAGCTTTTCGGGTTAGACTAAGCGAAGGTCCATTTCTTATCACCCTTGACCATAGATTTCCAGAAATTGCAGGCGGATTCAGTAATGTTCAATTTTACAAATGCAAGACAAAACATTTGGCATATAGGTATATCAATTTTCATGTTCATCCAATTCTTATCACTCCCGTAATTTGCAAGATCCAAAAATACAACAAAGGCAGAGAACAATATCTGATGGACATCTCACTGCCACTGTTGTCAATTGTGGTTATCTAAAGGTATGGTTAATTGTAAACTATACCCCAACAAAACCATTTCAAATGGAATTAATATAACGACTTAGGTAGCTACTATTTCTAACTTCACAAGGAAAACCAGATCATTCTAATAGACTTGTGCTTATGCTAATAAGATAAAATGAATTGGTTTGTATACTTACCGCTGAAAACTGAAATATGAAATTGCAGGCGTCTGAAGGGGAAATCATCTTTGTGACTAGCTTTGTACGCAAGACATCAGCCTTAACATGTAACTCCTTGCCTTTAAGATCATCATTCCCTTGGAAGATTTTTCGAACACAATGAAGCTCTTTCATCAGGCTTTCCTCACCCATTCCTTTGCACAACACATGAACACGTCAACCAATCATTCTTGAGAAAATAGTCAAAGAAGAGATTAGGTTATACCAGTAGTTGTTTGGCTGCTTCCATTCTGCTTAACAACCCTGCAATCTCCGTATGCATTCTCATCTATATCTCGTAGTAATCACAATCTGAATTCTCCAAAGTATTGAGCTCTTCCAATAGGTCTTCCCCGCCTTTACTGCTAGTGAAATCTCCACTTGAGCTAATCATTCTAGTTTTGGATTGTTTTGAGGACTTGTTCTAGATGGATGCAACACAAGACCTCTTGTGGATGCTTACCTAAGCTACATAACTCAATTGTTGGGCGCCATAACTAAATAAGCTAAACCGGAATTATCCTCCAAGCTATTGACCTCATCTTTCTTAGATGGTTTCACAGGCAATTTATCTTGAATCGTTTTGGTAAAAGAAGCGTTAACATCATTTGGACAATGATCAACAGGCCTCATATCTTTTCGTCTGCTTGAAGAGCTCACATCATAAATGGAAGATCCATTTGGTAATAAGGGAGGTAAATGCAGGAAGATCAGTAATTGCATGTTTCCTAAGACTACTAGCTAGATTAGTGAAGTCTGTTGCAGGAAAACAAGTAGAAGAAAAGTCTGATAAGCCATTGCTGCCTGTTAAATTACAAAAAGTCAAAATCAGTGAGGACATCAATATGCTTTGTGTAGACGAAACATAAAGGATTTGCAATTCTTCAGAATGAAAAACATTCAATAGGCGTATAAATCATTGTTCAAGTACAAACAGCAAGAACAATCCAATAAACTTGTCCATAAACTATAGGTTTCTCAAAGACTAGAAACACCTAAGTAAATATTAAATGAATATTATCTTACGACACGCATAAGGATAAACAGTCAATATCCTTCTTAATTTATGTTTTCTTAAGGGTTGAGACAGAGGGAATAGTATACAAATATCCACTCAATAGAAAACAAGATTTGATATTTTTGTAAGAAATATCTGATGTGGTTTTTGTTTTTTGTTCCTATGAGATATTAAGTAGAAGAAAATATAACAGAATAAAAAAGGGAAAATGTTTAAATTTACTCTTGAAATACTTGTATCTGTCTTACATTTGTCCTCTGTTTAACTTTTGTTCAGTTCATCAAAAGCCTCACATCTTCAATTTCATCACATATTTGTCAGTTCCTTTAATGACGGCCAAGTATGGCGCTGACATTTGTTATGATGCAGCTATGTTGGATAACAACGATCCAAATTTACCCCTAAAGTATATAATGGTTTATATGTACCCTCAGTAATCATTTGAAGCATTTTCCCCATGAAGAATGGAAAAGGTCTACATACAACAATTGATAAAGAAGTCCAACTATACCTACTTGACTTGACCAAGTCTTACACGGTGAAAGCCGTTAATGTGTGGTTATATTTGAGACGAATGATATTGATGGGGTTTCACATTAGTCGGAAAATAAATAGTTTATATAAATATAAGACAATTCGCAAACATTAAGGGTATATTTGAATTTTATTCTTATAATACATTAGGGAACAGGAAGGAAGGAAGGTTATTGTCCTACCTTTCCTCCCCCCTCTATAAAAGTTCTATCACAATATATAAAGTTAGATTTAGAATTTTGAAGTTGATAAGTTGATGAGTGAAAGAGTCATTGAATGCTCTACTTCTTAACTAGTATAGCAATAAACGTAACTGCTCCATCGTTTTACTAATCATTATTAACACTAATGGCTATTGTCCTTTTTGACCTACTTATTCCCCAATCCCCAGGGGGTGAACGTCGACAAGGTCAAGGGTGGCACCATGGCATGCTCTAATTGGAATCACTATCGTCTTCATGGCAATAGTAGCTGGAGAGACGGGCTTGGTGCAGAAATTGATATTCTTAGGCTATACAATGAACCAAGGACTTATAATAAATTTCACTTTCTCGTGTTAAAATTCACAAATAGTTACTTTTTCAGGCTACGTCATTGAAAACATATCCATTAATAAGGAGCTTCACATGTAAAATTTGAAACTCCATGAGAATCGTTGTATATTAAAAATGGGATGAAAAAGTGGACAATGGATGCTATTTTCACATATTCTCCAACTTGGTCATGGTTATTAGTCAAATATTCAATTTTGTTGTAAATGTTTTCTATGTTGTTTTGTGCGCTATAAAGAATCACTAAGTCCTTGTACAAAAAAAATATGGTATCTTTTTATACTTACATAAAATTTAACCCTAAACTTCTCAGTTTATCCTTAATGAGATACTCCCTCGATTTCAATTTGTTTGTCTTACATTTCTTTTTAATCGGTTTCAAAAAGAATGTCTCTTTCGTTAGCAACTCTTTAATTCAACTTTCTACATGAGAGGTTTCAAACCACACGAAAATATCTTTAGTATAGGTAGCCTAGCTTGATTGCTAGTGGAGGAACAAACTTTAGCCGTAGATGTTCAAACTTTAGCTAATAGCTATGTGAGACTTGACATCTTCCTGGTAAAGTTCTTGCTTGTGTTGAGGCACAAACACTTTTGGTAGAGCAAATCAAGACTAGGGATTTAAAGATGAGAAGTTATCCATGATTTGGGGCAAAGTGTCGAAAGGTGAAGCTAAGGAAGCAATTCTAGACCAAGAGGGCACTTTGACGATCAAGGGTCAAATTTGTCCTCTGAGAGTTGATGATTTGACTAGGTTGATCATGGGAGTGGCTCAAAGTTCTAAGAACTCCATTCATCCGGGAGCGGCAAAAATGTATAGAGACTTGAAGCAATATCACCAGTGGCGTAGGATGAAGAGGGATATTGTGGACTTTGTACCAGAGATTGGGTGACATGACTCAAAGGATGCCGATACTTGAGTGGAAGTAGGCGTTGCTCCCAAGTAATAGTGTGATTTCGAGCAATCAAATGTCGATCCACAAGGACTTATTAATAACCGTTTACTAAAGTGAACTAATTACAACTTTTTCTCACTTATTCTTCCATATTAGTAGTTCGTGGCATTACTCCTATAATGTTTTTCCTTCGATTTCTATTACTATTTGTTGTTTTTACCATCGTATTATTTTGTTGTAGTTACTATTCAACATGATTTGTCATGCTTTCTACAGGATTTTGTTATGGCTTACTCCATTCTGTTATTTCTCTTCCTGTACTGCTTTGAACTATTTTTCCTTAAGTTGAGGATCCACCGAAAACATTCTCTCTACCTCCAATTAGGAGTATCATACACTTAGCCTTTTGAACCCAACTTTGTGGGATTACGCTAGCAATGTTTTTGTTATTGTTGTTGAAGCATTTGGAGGTAAGTGACTATTGTCATAATTTTGACGAGTCTCGATGCTTAATTGACCTATTTTGAGGTTATTGACAATTGTTATACTTTTGGACATGTGTCAATGTTTAATTGGCCTACTTTGAGGTTATAACACTTGTCAGCCCCTCAAACAAGATGAACCCATATTCATTTGCACAAAAAAAATACCTAACAGTAAAGTAGACTTTCCAGAGGAAGACTTGTTGGAATGAGGTTGGAAAAATATAGCAGAGGAGTAGAAACTGGTCTTAGCTGAAAAATGAAGAGGCGACCTTTTGTTAGAAGTAATAACCTTCTAAGGAAAGAAAAGAAAGAGGACTGAAATCTACTCATCGATTCACAATTTTTTTAAATAGTATGCATCAAAAGGCGAACGAACAACTTTAAGTGCTTAGTCTAGCTTTTATGGAAGCTTTAACAATTTATGGACTGGTTGTAGCATTGGGAACTTGATGAGTTGATCCACCTACACATCTTGCTAATCTCTATCAAATTTTAAAATCAAAACAGCGGATATAGTCATGATTCAGGAGAGGGGCGTTACTATAGCCCAATGCTGTGAAGCTCGCCTACCCGGGTCAATTATGGGCGCCCCCCTACTACTAGTGGGTGCCTCCGGTTCGAGACAGGACTTTTGAAGAAAAAGAAACTCCTACGCAAAAGTGGAGAGAATTGTGTTGGTCATTGCTTTCACCACATATAAATCCCAAATAATGCCTAAGGCTTTAACTCATTCTAAGAAAATAGGGAGTGGGGTGGAGGACTTGTAGGATTATATATTCTTCACATAAATGCAATCATTCATGTATATGCACCTAATGCACAGATATGTTGATCAGAATCATAATCTAAGCATCCTTTTTTGAATAATTCTTTTTAGTTTGTACCGAAAGAATGGAAGTTTTTCATATTTAGAAATAATATAAGTTTAAACTTCTCACTTTATCCTTAATGATATAACTTTAATGTTTCTGCCATGTGACCGGAGATCACGGGTTCAAGCCTTGGAAACATCCTCAAGCGGAAATGTAATGTAAGGCTGCGTACAATAGACCCTTGTGGTCGAGTCTTCTCCAAACCATGCGCATAGCTGGAGCTTTAGACTAGCTTGCCCTTTTTACGAATATCTATGCTATGTTTTTTAGGACCCACAAACCTCAAATTTTGCATCCTTCACCAATCTAAAAAGCATTACATAACTTGGGACAAAGAAAGTAATATGGGAAGAACTTACATGTAACACTAAAAACACCTAAAAAAAATGTGGCAGTGTTACATGGTATGTTCAATACTTCTGAACATCAAGACTCCAATTGTGCTAAAGATGAGATCTAGCCAAAGGCTAATTATGGATATCGTAATATACAATATGGATCACCAAAGATCAACACAGATTCAATAACAATAAGCCACTGAGCTAAAAGGAAAACAGTCAACTATTTGAAGGATCACTTGGTTTAGAAGCAAGTGATGCAGAGATAAGTAATGCTCGGATTATTTCGAAAGGGTTATTACTAATCCTCGCATTCTTATTCCATATACTATCCTGCATAAACTAATATAGATTCCGACATACCTTACACAGGTATTAGTTATGCTTAAAAGAGAACTGGAACCAAACATTCAACTGAATAAAGCTAAGTTTTATATGAAAAAAGTAAATGAAACCAAGCATTCTAACTCGAAGTAATTCCAAGGACTTGTAAAAATTCACCAACCATTTATCAATTAAAAAAAAAACATGCAAGAAGGAAACAAAATAACTGTCACAATTACTGAAGAAATAAACAATGAATAGATTAGGCTATACCCTTAGCTTTTTTTGCTTCTTCCATTCTGTTTAATAAGCCTTCAATCTCTGATTCGAACCTTACTATCATCTCACAAAAATCATAACGAGCATTCTCCAAGGCCTTAAGCTCTTTCAATTTTTCCCTCAACCTTTCCTCGGTTTTCTGCAAGCACAATCTGGAGATTTTTTCATCATATGCTTCGTTCATTTTCTTATTCTCCTGCCCAGCCAACTGCCTTAAACTCGCTACCTCTCCTCGTACATTGTCTGCACAACTCTGAAACATTCGTGCCTCTGCTTCTTTGATGCGCACAACGCTTTCCAAGCTATCGACATCATCTTTCTTCGACCATTTCGCTGACCATTCATCTTCAATCGTTTTAACAGCTGCGAAAGAAGTGATAACATCATTTATACAAGGATCAACAGGCCTCGTATCTTTTTGTCCACTTGAAGAGCTTATGTCATAGAACGAGGATTCGGGAATAAGAGAGGTAGATGCAGGAGGATCAGCAACTGCATCTTTTCCAAGACTAGCCAGATTACTAAAGTTTGACAATCCATTGATGCCTGTTAATTAAAGAAATATAAATTAGTGAAGAAATGGCATGTTTGTGTCAATGAGACATGAAGTGGATGCGGAAGAACTAAGGCAAAACGGGGAAAGTGTTGCCACTGATACTCTCTAGTTCTTAATTCATAGAGGTTAAAGACGAGCAATACTTGAAAATGGAAAAACTTCAATATGCTTATAAGTAGGAAAATAGAACATTTATCACACATTGCAACTAGGAAATAGATCATTCTTTAAGTACAATACCATGAACAAATTGAACAACTTGCCCACTGCTAAGCGTCCCACCCCGACTGTGGGATGTGGAATTGGTACCCTTAATGGTCTTGTGCAATCTCACCTCATTAGCTAGATTTCAGGGTTTGAGTTTTGCGCAAGATCCGTTTTTTCTTATCATGCTATTAGAGTTAGGCTCAACCAAAACTCTTGGTTTACCTGGTGTTAGGTCCCCTATTATGTTGTCCATGCTCTAGTTGGCACGGAGATGTGCCCCACATTGATTGTGTGATGTGGATTTGGTTTTCTTGTATGATATCACATAATTCTCACCTCATGAACTAGGTTTAAGGTTAGGCTAGGCCAAGATCTAGTTCATATCATCCATAGACTATATTTCAGAAATTGTAGGTGAGTTACAGGTAATTCAATAATGTTCATTATGACAAATGCAAGACAGAACATGCGGCATATAGGTAATCACTTTTCATCTTCATCCAATTCTTATCACTCCAGTAATTTGCAAGATCAAAGAATACAACAAAGGGAAGGCAGAGAATGATATCTAATTGACATCTCTTTGTGCCACTATTGTCAATTGTGGTTATCTAAGCGCATGGTTAATTGTATATATCTCAACAAAACCATTTCAAACAGAAGTAATATAATGATTTAGCTAGCAACTATTTCTAACTTCATATTCCCTTTCGTGGTTTGTGCACCATAAATAAAAAATAGGAATGAGCATAACATAAGGAAAACTAGAACGTTCTAAAATAGAGACTCCTCCTTATGCTATAAGATAAAATGATTGGTTTGTAAACATACCAAGACTGGTTCCTTCTCCACAATTACGAATCTGATCACTTCCCCTCTTGTGACTCCCCACAGAAAAACCATAATTCTCCTGTATGCTCCTGCTAGGCCACTTATTGGCTGGAAGGTCACCATCTTGGACCCGGTTCAAACCGACTGAGAGGGATACATCAGGCAATGCTAAAGAAAGCCAAGTTCCAATTTTTGCTTTCTCTTTTCGGTTTGCTGCTTCATTTTCAACCTCTATTTTAGAATTATTCACTTTCTCAACAGGATACAACAAATCCTTCCCAAGATTTCCCTTTTCTTGAACTCCCAAATTGGAATTTTCACAAAAATAGCTTAGACTTACCTCTTGTCCGCCAAAAGCGTCAATCTTTTCCATTCCTGATTTTTCAAGAAAATGAATACCCTTTACAGTTTTTCCCTCAAATTGACTGTTCGAGTTGTTTTCACTTGGATTTTTCTTCTCATTAACCATTTTATTTATGAAACTAGAAGATTAAAATTTGCAGAAAGCTTAAAAACACTTACAGATTTGAAGGAAGAACTCCAGATTCATGCCCATTCACTCAACTTTGGGTTAAAAATCAGATTTGCCCTAATTTTGAACAATAGATATTATCTCCCTTTATGTGATGCAATAAATAAGAATGAATATTTATTTTATTTATGACACTTCCAATTTTTATCTCTCTAATATTTTCTTATATTATTTATAATGTTCAAAGGTATTTATAAAATTTTATTGAAATTAATTATTTTTTTATAATTTTTTTACAAAATTTAGTGTTATCTTTTATCATAATTATTTTAATATTAGATATTTTAAGCATATATTATATTTAATTTATAAATTCTACTTATCATTTATGTAATATTTCTATGAATAACGAGTTTTGATTGTCTTTTTGATTTTTAATTTAAAATTTATTTATGATAAAAAAAGATAATTTTTAAAATTTTGTATTTATATTTCCTGTAATAAAATGTATTATATAGCTATAGCTTTTTATTGTTTTCATTTTTACAATGGACAATTAGAGTAACTATTACTATTAATAAATTAAATTGTTCAGAGGACAGAATTGTGAAGTTATTCACTCCAATCTGTAAGTTTTTTTAAGCTCTCTTCAATTTAAAATCTTCTAATTCCATAGATAAATAAAATGGTTGATGAGAAGGAAAATCCAAGTGAAAACAACTGAGTTTATTAGCCTTCAGAGCAAACTTGAGGAACCTAATTGCGTTCCCGGAAAGGAAATATGAGCTCATTCGCCTTCAGAACAAACTTGATGAGAGATCTGAACTTACCAATCAGACTCTCTTGAAGTGTCATAAGATCCAACTTGAATTTTTGGTTGCCATAAGAACAGGTCTTGGAAGCTTTAATAAAAAAACACCGGCCTTTTAACGTCAAAATTGGTGGAAGTTTTCTTACTTGAAAGGTGTCGAAACATAAATTGCAAGATTCTTTTGTCTGTAAAGGATTGTGGCTGCAAGATTTGTTCAATGAAAAAGGGATTTTGCAATGAATGCATGTGTCTTGGGTGTCGGAACTTTGGTTGTGCCAATTATACTTGCAGTTGGGTAAGCTGTGATGCATGCTTGTATTGGTGTCATGCTATTTGTGGTATTTGTCGAAATCTTACAAAGCCAGGTCCCATTTTGAAAGGCCCTTCCAGGACAACTGAGATGCAATTTTACTCTCGGATGTGGTCAAGCGTCGAAAATGTTTGGACTCACTAAGAACGTGTTCGTGTCTTGTGGAAAGGAATGGGGTGAGGAAACCCTGATGAAAGAGCTTGATTGTGTTGGAAAATTTTTTGGAGTGAGTAAAGATCTTAAAAGGCAAAGAGTTATATGTTATGGCCGATGTCTTACTTACAAAGCTAGTTAGAAAGATGATTTCCCGTTCAGCCGCATTCAATTTCATAGTTCAGCTTTTCAGCAGTAAGTATACAAACCAATTCATTTTATCTATTAGCATAAGAACAAGTCTCTATTCTAAAAGTTTTGGTTTTCCTTATGTTATACTCATTCCTATTTTTTTATTTTTGGTGCACAAACCATGAAAGGGAATGTGAAGTTAGAAATTATAGCTACCTAAATCGTTCTATTACTTCCATTTGAAATTGTTATGTTGGATTATATACAACTAACCATGCATTTAGATAACCACAATTGACAACTGTTGCAGTGAGATGTCCATCAGATATCATTCTCGGCCTCCCTTTGTTGTATTCTTGGAGTTGTATTCTTGGATCTTGCAAAATTACTGGAGTGACATGAATTGGATGAAGAAATTGATTACATAACACGTTCCGTCTTGCATTTGTCATAATGAACATTATTGAATTCCCTTGTAACTCGCCTATGGCTTCTGGAAATGTATAGTCCATCGATGATAAAAAATGGACCTTTGCTTAACCTAACCTTAAAAGCTATAGCTCATGAGGTGAGAATTTTTTGATATCATATAAGAAGACCAATTCCACATCACACAATCGATGTGGGACACATATCTCAACCCCACTCCACGGAACATGTTATGTAATCAATTTTCATCTTCATCTAATTCATGTCACTCCAGTAATTTGCAATATCCAAGAATACAACAAAGGGAAGGCAGAGAATGATATCTGATGGACATATCCGTCTTGAATTACTGGAGTGACAGGAATTAGATGAAGATGAAATTGATTACATAACATGTTCCATCTTGAATTCCCTTGTAACTCGCCTACGGTTTCTGGAAATGTATAGTCCATGGATGATAAAAAAATTGGACCTTTGCTAGCCTAACCTTAAAACTTAGCTCATGAGGTGAGAATTTTCTGATATCATATAAGAAGACCATTTCCACATCACACATTGATGTGGGACACATATCCCAACCCTACTCCCCCAATCTGTCAACTAGAGCGTGGACAACATAATAGGAACCTAGCACCGGATAAACCAAAAGTTTGGGATGAGGCTGACTCTAATACCATGATAAGAAAGCATGGATCTTGGGCAAAACTCAACCCTAAAAGTTAGGTGATGAGGTGCATATTGTGCAAGAAACATAATTGCTATTAGATTATACTTAACAAACTATTTTGGACTAATCCTTAGGCATAAAAAATCATTTTTGTCATTCCGCTAATGTCTACACCTGTACACATATGTTTAAAAATCAAACTTGTAAAGACAAAAAAAAATAAATTTTCTTTTATGACTTAATATAACATAAAAGAAGGGGTGAAAATCTTATACACCCTGGCATTATTTTAAAAATCAAACTCCCCTGTCAACTTCATATAGTAGATATTTCTCCCCTTATTCTATTTGATTAATTTAAATATCTATTTTATCTTTACAAATACAATTTTTATTTTTATTTTATTCTTTAAATCATGATATTTTATATTTATTAATCTATGTAAAACAAATTCTATAGGGAAAAAAATATATTTTCTAAATAAAAAAGAATAGTGAGAAATTTCAAAAGATAATACTAAAATTTTTAAAAGGATATGCTAATGAATTTAAATAAAAATCTATGAATACCTAGAATAAAAATTAAAATGCCATAAAATAATATAAGTAAATATTACAGAAATGAAAATTGAAAATGCCAAGAATAAAATAAAAAATGCATAAGACAAAGGAGGTTGAGTGAATGGGCATGTCAAGATAGATAGATCGTCAGAGGACAAAATTGTGCAGTTATTCCCTCCAATCTCTAAGTTTTTTTAAGCTCTCTGCAATTTAATCTTCTAATTCCCTATATAAAATGGTAGATGTGAAGGAAAAATCCATGTGAAAACAACTGCAACAGTCAATCTGAGGAAAAAACTGGAAAGGGTATTCATTTTCTTGAAAAATCCGCATCAGAAATGGAAAAGATTGAGACTTTAGGCAGACAAGAGGTAAGTCTAAGCTATTTTTGTGAAAATTCCAATTTGGGTTTACAAGAAAACGGAAATCTTGGTGAAGGATTTGTTGTATCCTGTTGAGAAAGTGAATAATACTGTTGAAAATGAGGCAGAAAACAGAAAAAAGAAGGCAAATTGCCTTCTTTAGCATTGCCTGATGTGTCCCTCTCCTTAGATGGTTTGAACCGGGTCCATGATGGTGACCTTCCAGCCAATCAGTGGCCTAGCAGGAGCATACAGGAGAATTACGGTTATTCTATGGGGAGTCGCAAGAGGGGAAGTGATCAGATCCGTAATTGTGGAGAAGGAACTAATCTTGGTATTCATACGCGAAGAGGTTCAGGATATTTGAAAGTTCTGGATAACAGGGATGGAGGAAGAGCACATGAGGTTTCTAGGCAAAGAAAATTACTTAGAAGAATTGTGTCAGAGCCTATTCCTCTTATGGCTCAGATTGTGCAATAACTTGGTGACGAAGCAGTTGAATCAGTAAAAGAATACCTGAGGAACCTAATTGCCTTGCCAGAAAGGAAATATGAGTTTATTAGCCTTCAGAGCAGACTTGATGAGAGATCTGATCTTACCAATCAGACTCTCTTGCAGTGTCACAAGATCCAACTTGAATTTTTGGTTGCCATAAGAACAGGTCTTGGAAGCTTCTTATCAGAAAACACCCGCCTTTTAACATCAGAATTGGTGGAAATTTTCGTACATGAAAGGTTTTGAAACATAAATTGCAGGAGACTGTTGTCTGCTAAGGATTGTGGCTGCAAGATTTGTTCAAATTTGTAAAGACAGACAGAAATTTTCTTTTATGACTTGATATAGCGTAAAAGAGGGGTGAAAATCTTATACACCCTAGCATTTGTAAATGCACACCTCTGGAAACGTTTCAAGAGGAGGAATGGAGGAAGTGCACATAAGCTTACTAGGCAAGAGAATAGTGAAAAAGGAACTAATCGATCAATTCATAACAGGTTTAGGCCAATTGGTGACGGTGGTGTTGCATTGTCAAAAAAAAGTTGGTGGAACTTTCAATCTTGGCAGTTGAGTGATCAATAAGGAAACATGTAGTGATAGGATTCTTAGGACTACAAGCTCAGATAACAATTCGTTTTTCCTATCCAACTTGCCAGCGAGACCTAGAATTATTGATGATCAGTCAAGTGATTCGAGACAGAGGCTAGACATATTTGAAATGTTTGGAGAACAGGGATGGAGGAAGAGCACATGAGCATTCTAGGCAATGGAAAATACGTAGAAGAAAAGTAACTGAGCCTATTCCACTTATGCCTCAGATTATGCAACAGCTTAGTGATGAAACAATTGAATCAACAAAAACATACTTGAGGAACCTAATTACAATGCCGGAAGGGAAATATGAGTTCATTAGCCTTCAGATCAGACTTAATGTTTTCACGGGCCATTCATCTTCAATTGTTTTGGTAAGTGTGAAAGAACCGTTAACATCAATTGGACAATGATCAACAGGCCTCATATCTTTTTGTCCGCTTGAAGAGCTAACGGTCATAAATGGAAGATTTGCGAATAAGGGAGGCAGATGTAGGATGATCAGTAAGTGCATGTTTCCTAAGACTACTAGCTAGATTAGTGGTGTCTATTGCAGGAAAACTAGCAGAAGAAAAGTCCAACAAGCCATCACTGCCTCTTAATTACAAAAAATCAACATTAAAAGGAAATCGATATGCGTGTGTCAATGAAACATGAAGTGGAAGACGTAGGAAATGCAATTCTTCAGAATGAAAACTTTCAATAGACTTTTTAATCATTGTTCAAGAACAAACACCAAGAACAATTTAATAAACTTGTGCATAAACTATAAGTTTCTTGAAGACTATAAACACCTAAGCAAACATTAAATGAATAATGATCATATCTTAAAGACACACATAAGGATAAAATAGTCAACAACCTTCTTAATTTATGTTTTCTCAAGGGTTGAGACGGAGGGAGTACTATAGAAATTACCCCTCACTAGGAACCAAGATTTGACATTTTTGCAAGAATATCCGGCTTGCTTTCTGTTTTCCATTCCTATGAGATATTAAGTAGAAGAAAATATAACGGTATAATTGGCCTATTTTGAGATTATTGACACTTGTCGTAATTTCGACACGTGTCAATGTTTAGTTAGCCTATCTTGAGGTTATTAACACCTGTCAGCCCTTCAAACAAGATGAACCCATATTCATTTGCCAAAGAAATGTCTATCAGTAAAGTGGAGTTTCGGGAGGGGGACTTATAATAGTTCAACAATTTACTATAAAAAAAACTTGCAACAAGGAAATAAAGTAACTGTCGAATTACTGGGGAGATAAGAAACAGAGAGATTAGGTTGTACCCGTAGCTTTTTGGTTGCTTCCATTCTATTGAATAAGCCTGCAATCTCTGTATCCAACCTCATTTTCATCTCAATCAAAATGAGCATTCTCCAAGGTCTTAAGCTCTTCCAATTATTATCTCCACCTTTCCTCCATTTTTTGCAAGCAAAATTTGGACACTTTTACATAATACGCTTCGTACAGTTTCTCACTCTCCAGCCAAGCCAACCGCCGTAAAACTCACTGCCTCTCCTCGTGCATGACCTGCACAACTCTGAAACATTTGTGCCTCTGCTTCTTTGATGCGTACAACGCCTCCCAAGCTATCGACCTCCTCTTTCTTCAATCGATTCACTGACCATTCATCTTCAATCACTTTGATAGCTGTGAAAGAAGCGATAACATCATTTGGACAAGAACTAATGTCATACGATAAGGATTTGGGAATAAGGAAGATCAGCAACTGCATTAGCTAGATTACTAAAGTCTGACAATCCGTTGCTGCCTTTCAATTAAAGAAATATAAACTATTAAAGAAACAGCATGCTTTGTTTCAATGAAACATTAAGTGGATGCCGAGGAACTAAGGCCGACCGGGAAAAGTGTTGCTGCTGATACTCTCTAGTTCTTCTTACTTCATAGTTAAAGAAGAGCAATACTTGAGACTTGAAAAAGTTCAATCTGTTTGTCTATAAGTAGGAAAACAGGACATTTATCACAAATTGTAACTAGGAAATAGATCATTCTTTCAAGTACAATACAATGAACAAGTTGATAAACTTGCCCATTGCTAAATGTCCCACACCGGCTGTGGGATGCGGAATTAGTTTCCTAATATGATCTTGCACAATCCGCACCTCATCAGCTAGCTTTTAGGGTCGAGTTGCCCAAGATCGATTTTTTCTTACTGGAATTAGAATCAAGCTCATCCGAAACTCTTTGCTTACCTAGTGTTGGGCCCCCTATTTTGTCGTCCATGCTCTAGTTGGCAGGTTTGGTTGGTGTGTGTTTTTTTCTCTCTTTTTTTTTTTTTTTTGGGGGGGGGGGGGGGGGGGGGGGCCAAGGTCCATTCCAGAAACTGTAGGCAAGCTACAGGGAATTCAATAATGTTCATTACAACAAATGCAAGACAGAACATGCATCATATAGATACTCAATTTTCGTCTTCATCCAATTCTTATCACTCCAGTAATTCGCAAGATCCAAGAATACAGAGGGAAGGCAGAGAATGATATCTGATGGATATCTCACTGCCACTGTTGTTAATTGTGGTTATCCAAATGCATGGGTAATTGTATATAATGCAACACAACCATTTCAAATGGAAGTAATATAACAATTTTGGTAGCTACTATTTCTAACTTCATATTCCCTTTAGTGGTTTGTGCACCAAAAATAAAAAATAGGAATGAGTATATATAACCTAAGGAAAACCAGAACATTGTAATAGAGACTTGTTCTTATGCTAATAAGATAAAATGAATTGGTTTGTACACTTACCACTGAAATATGAAATTGGCCTCTGTAGTCTTCCCAAAAGGTTGTTGTAGCTCTTACTCACAAAATAGGCTCCATTGTCAATCAAACAATATGTGCCATTATTATACCATTCTTTCACAGCCATTTTGATAGAATTTATCTTCCTCCAGTACCAGCTACTGTCTCCCGGAGGTGTATGAGTCCATATACCTTGATTGTCTTTCATATATAAACCATGTACCCACTTAATCCTTAGAGAATTTGTCTTACAAGCCAATTGCCACACTAGTTTTCCAAATAAAGCTACATTCCAGAGTTTACAACTCCTGATGCTCAGTCCTCCATTCTTTTTTGGCATACATATCTTCTCCCACGATACTAAGGCAAAATTCAATATTTATTAACCTTAAATTCTAACTCTGTTTTCATTTTCAAGCTAATGATTATGTTTCCTAGAAAGGAGAGTCAATTATATACAAGATATAGGAAGTAAGGAGTCTCTATTTAAATGTTTTAATACTTCTGTTATTATTAAAACTTTTAGAACGAATATATATGATACAAATATATAGATAACGTCATATGATGTATCAATGGATTTTATTTTTTCATCTCCTAGTGAGATTGTGTTGTTTAACATGTTTTAATTTGGGATAAGCTGATGCATCGATCTTTTGCTTCCTAGTATTACATTTTTCAAATGACCTGATTATGGGTTGCAGGAAGATGCAACAGGCGCAAAGGCATCCGCACTTGATATTTTTATTAAATCAATAAATGTATGATATATGTTTATACATAGAATTTTAGTAATAATCCATGTTTAATTAACATATGTATTAATTATTATACTAAGTAATTACCAATATTCTACTCGATTATACATTTAATGGAGATGAAAAACGTTCCTCATACAAATAACACAATATACAAGCTAAGGACGATAAGACTTATTTTTATGGTAGTTGGTAATCAGAATTTGAGTTACCAATTATTGAGTTCGTAATCAGATGAAAAAATAAAAGTAAGTCCTATCGTCCTTAGTTTGTATATTGTGTTATTTGTACGAGGAGCGTTTTTCATCTCCATTAAATTTATAATCAAGTAGAATATTGGTATATTACATGTGTAAATTAAACATGGATTATTATATATATGTATTAGTATAATAATTAATACAAATGTAAATTAAACATGAATTATTACTAAAATTCTATGTATAAACATATATCATACATTTATTAATTTAATATAAATATCAAGTGTGAATGCCTTTGCACCTGTTGCATCTTCCTGCAACCCATGATCATGATCAGGTCATTTGAAAAAATGTAATACTTGGAAGCAAAAGATCGATGTGTCCGCTTATCCCAAATTAAAACATCTTAAACAACACAATCTCACCAGGAGATGAAAAAATAAAATCCGTTAATACATTATATGACATTATCTGTATATTTGTATCATATATATTCGTTCTAAAAGTTTTAATAATAACAGAAGTATTAAAACATTTAAATAGAGATTACTTACTTCCTATATCTTGTATATAATTGACTCTCCTTTCTGGGAAACGTAATCATTAGCTTGAGAATGAAAACAGAGTTAGAATTTAAAGTTGATGAATAATGAATTTTGCCTTAGTATTGTGGGAGAAGATATGTATGCCAAAAAAGAATGGAGGACTGAGCATCAGGAGTTGTAAACTATGGAATGTAGCTTTAGTTGGAAAACTAGTGTGGCAATTGGCTTGTAAGACAGATTCTCTATGGATTATGTGGGTACATGGTTTATACATGAAAGGCAATCAAGGTATATGGACTCGTACACCTCCGGGAGACAATAGTTGGTACAGAGGAAGATAAATTCTATCAAAATAGCAGTGACAGAAGTGGTATAATAATGGCACATAATGTTTGATTGACAATAGAGCCTATTCTGTGAGTAAGAGCTACAACAACCTTTGAGAAGACTACAGAGAGTATATGAAGGTGCCTGAAGGGGAAATTCATCTTTGTAAGCAAGACATCAGCCTTAACAACCTTTAAGATCTTCACTCCCTTGAAAAATTCTTCGAGCATAATCAAACTCTTTCATCAGAGTTTCCTCACCCCATTCCTTCGTACAAGACATGAAAACATCCTTAACAAAGCCAAACATTTTTTAGGCATGACCACCCAGACAAATTGCATCTCGGTTATCCTGGAAGAGCATTTGAGACTTAGACCTGGCTTTATAAGATTAACACGAATACCACACAACATGACACCATTGCAACCATACATCACAGCCTACCCAATTGCAAGTATTATTGGCACAGTCGAAGTTCAAAAACACAAGACACATGCATTCATTGCATCCCTTCTTCAATGAACAAATCTTGCAACCACAATCCTTAACAGGCAAAAGTCTCCAGCAATTTATGTTTCGACACCTTTCAAGTAAGAAAATTTCCACTAATTCCGATGTAAAAATGCAGGTGTTTCCGATAAGAAGCTTCCAAGACCTGCTCTATGGCAACCAAAAGTTCTAGTTGGATCGTATAACACGTCAAGAGAGTCTATTTGGTAAGATCAGGTCTCTCATCAAGTCTGCTTTGATGGCTAATAAACTCATATTTCCTTTCCGACACTGTAATTAGGTTCCTCATGTATTTCTTTATTGATTCAATTGTTTTGACCCCAAGCTGTTGCACAATCTGAGCCATAAGAGGAACAGGCTCTGACAATATTCTTCAAAGTAATTTTCGTTGCCTAGAAACCTCATGCGCTCTTCCTCCATCCCTGTTCTCCAAAAGTGTCAAATATCGCGAGCCTCTTTGCCTAGAATCACTTGACTGACCATCAATAATTCTAGGTCTCGAACGCAAGCCGGATAGGAAAAACGAATTGCTATCGGAGCCTGTAGTCCTACGAATACTATCACTACATGTTTCCTTATTGACCACTCCACTGCCAAGATCAAAAGTTGCACCAACTTTTTTTGACAATGCAACTCCACCGTCACAATTGCCCTAAACCTGTTGTTAACTGATTGATTAGTTTCTTTTTCACTATTCTCTTGCCTAGTAAGCTTTTGTGCACTTCATCCCTATTCTACAAACATTTCAAATATCCCAAGCCTTGTTCCTTAAAATTGTATGACTGACACTGACTATTATAGTTAGAAGAATAAAATTTGCAAAGATTAAAAAACTTACCGATTGAAAGGAGGAGCTTCAGAAACTTGTCCTCTATGTTCTCTTTCTCTTTAACATAAAAAAGTGTCAAAATATTTTGCTGAGAGAGAGAAAGAGAAACAATATAGAGGACAAACTTCTGAAGTTCCTCCTTTCAATCTGTAAGTTTTTTAATCTCTTTGCAGATTTTATTATTCTAGATATAATGTTTAGTGGTCAGTCAGGGGATTCAAGAGGAAGGGGCTTAGGATATTTGAAACATTTTGAGAATAGGGATGGAGGGAGTGCACATAAGCTTAGTAGGCAAGAGAATTGTGGAAAAGGAACTAATCAATCAGTTCATAATAGGTTTGGAGCAACTAGTGACAGTGGTGTTGCATTGTCAAGCGATGTCGGTGAAATTTTTAATCTTGGCAGCTAAGTGGTCAATAATGAAACATGTAGTGATAGTATTTTGTAGGACAACAAGCTCTGATAACAATTCATTTTTTCTATCCGTCTTGCTTGCGAGACCTAGAATTATTGATGGTCAGTCAAGTGATTCTAGGCAAAGAGGCTCGTGATATTTGAAACTTTTAGAGAACAGGGATGGAAAAGGAGCACACGAGGTTTCTAGGCGATGGAAATTACTTAGAAGAATAATGCCAGAGCCTATGCCTCTTATGGCTCAGATTGTGCAATAGCTTGGGGCGAAACAGTTGAATCAATAAAAGAATACTTGAGGAACCTAATTACTGTGCCGAAAAGGAAATATGAGTTCATTAGCCTTCAAAACAGACTTGATGGTTTCACGGGCCATTTATCTTCAATCATTTTGGTAAGTGTGAAAGAAGCGTTAACATCATTTGGACAATGATAAACAGGCATCATATCTTTTCGGCCGTTTGAAGAGCTCACATATATTTGAATTGAGGGTCTTTCGGAAACAGTCTCTCTATCTCTATGAACTAGTGCTAAAGTTTGTGTACACTTTACCCTCCGCAGACCACACTTATGGAATTTCACTGGGTATGTTGTTGTTATTGTTGTTGAAGAGCTCACATCATAAATGGAAGATTTGTTAATAATGGAGGTAGATGTAGGAAGATCAGTAACTTCTCCTAAGACTATTAGCTAGACTAGTGAAGTCTGTTACAGGAAAACTAGAAGAAGAAAAGTCCAACAAGCCATCGTTGCCTGTTAATTGCAAAAAATCAAAATTAATAAGGAAATCGATATGCTTTGTGTCTGTTAGAATAGGAATAGGAAAAGAACAATATCTACAATCCTACTCAGAATAGGAATAGGAATAGTAAATAGAATTCCTACTTGAAAAAAGATTGTATTATAGTATCCTAGTTGGAAAAGGAGTCTAATATAGTATCTATAAATAGGGTCTCAATGTAATAATGTAGGGACAACAATTCAATAATATTCTTCTCCAATATTTCTCACATAGCAGTCTTGGTAGAAAATCAAAGAGTTTTCGCTGCCAGCGGGTGGCTATGACCCATATATGTCGCCCGTCTGGCCCTTGATTGTATTAGTAAAAGTTGCATCACCGTGTATCCTTTTGGTGACTATTTTATCATATCTAATTTGCGTAGCATCGTGCATCTTTTCGGTGACTACTTTCTCATATTCAACTTATGTAGCAACGTGTCATCCTCCCGGTGACTACTTTTTCATATTTAATTCATATAACACCATGCCATTTTTTCGGTGACTACTTTCTCATATGCGATTTGTGTAGCACCCTGCCATATTTTTGGTGACTACTTTTTCATATTCAATTTGCGTAGCACCGTGTCATCTTTTTGATGACTACTATCTTATTTGTGTTGGATTGTGCCATCATTCCTACTATATCCATACAAATTTTTTTTAATGTAGGGTCATGCCGTCAATATGATCCCACCTATATAATTTCTATTTTCCAACAGGGTTGTGCCAACATTCTAACCCTATCCATATAATTCTCTTTCTCAGTAGGTCGTTGCATCATACTGACCTTACCCATATAATTCTATTTCTCGAATTGTGACCACTTTCAGCCATCAAATCTAATAATCCAATGCATGGCTTTTTTTATCACTTAGACATTAAGAATGTCTTTTTCATGATGGTCTCAAGGAAGAAGTTTATATAGAGCAACCACTTGGTTTTGTTGCTCAGTAGGAGTTAGGTAGACTTGTATGTCAATTGTGTAGGTCACTCTATGGTCTGAAACAGACATCTTAAGCTTGGCTTGAAAAGTTTAGCGTTATACTTCAAGAATGTCACTCTATGTTTTATCGACATTAGCATCAAATTCAATATTTCATAAGAAGACCAAGCACATTGAAATTGACTGGCATTATGCATTATGCATCAATTTCAGTATTTTATGAGAAGACTAAACATAGTGAGATTAATTGTCAGGTTTGTGAAGTTGAGTAATCAACTTGCAAATATCTAACCAAGTTCAACAATGATTGTCGTATTAATTACATTTGTAATAAGCTAGGTATATATGACTTGTATGCATCAGCTTGAGGGGGAATGTTAAAATAAGAATAGGAAGAAAAATAATATCTACAATCCTACTTAGAATAGGAATAGGAATAGTAAATAGAATTTCTACTTGAAAAAGGATTGTATCATAGTATCCTAGTTGGAAAAGGAGTCTAATATAGTATTTATAAATAGGGTCTCAATATAATAATGAAAAGACAACAATTCAATAATATTCTCCGATATTTCTCACAGTGTCAATGAAACATGAAGTGGAAGCCGCAGGAAATGCAATTCTTCAAAATGAAAAACATTCAATAGGCTTATAAATCATTGTTCAAATACAAACACCATGAATATTTGATAAATTTGTTGATAAACTATAGGTTTCTTGAAGACTATAAACACCTAAGCAAATATTAAATGAACAGTGATCATATCTTAAGACTGACAAAAGGGTAAAATAGTCAAAAAGCTTTTTAATTTGTGTTTTCTTAAGGGTTGAAGGGAGAGAGCAATATACCAATTAGCCCTCGCTAGGAAACAAAATTTGACATATTTGTAAGAACATTTGATTCGCTTTTTGTTTCTTGTTCCTACGAGATATTAAGTAGAAGAAAGTTACCTTTATCAAAAAAAAAAGATATTAAGTAGAAGAAAATACAACGATATAAAAAAGGAAAAATGTTTAAATTTACTCTTGAAATATTTGATTTGTCTTACATTTGTCCTTTGTTTACCTTTTGTTCAGTTCATCGAAGTGTCACATTTTCAATTTCATCACATGTTTGGCCCGTGTCCCTTTAATGACAGAGAAGTATAACGATAACATTTGCTATGATGCAACTATGTCGGACAACAAAGATCCAAATTTCCTAAAGTATAAACTTGGCTTATATATACCATCAATAATTTGAAGCATTCTCCTTCCAGAATTCTCTTCAAGTTAAACAACAACAACAACATACCCAGTGGAATCCCACAAGTAGGGTCTAGGGAGGTAAGAATGTACGCAGACCTTACCACTACCTCATAGAGGTGAAGAGGTTGTTTATTGGGAACCCTCTTCTCAAAAGTCCCAGGATTCTCTTCAAGTTCTCCACATAATATCTCATAATTTAGGTTTTATCACTCTATTTTTAGATATTTGATTATTTTAGGCGAATCCCAGCACTAGTATCCATACATGGATCCATATCCCCAAATCTTAAAAATTACATCACAAAGGATATGACATTTAGATCCCACCCGTATCGAACACCCACACCCAGTCCGAGCAACTTGGAACATAATTGCTCCATCATTTTACTTATCATTATTACCACTAATGACTATTGTCCTTTTTTACCTACTTATTTTTCAAGGCATGAACATCAACAAGGTCAAGGGTGCCACCATGCATGCCTAATTGGAAATCACTATCTTCTTCATGGCAATGGTAGCTGCAAGGATGGGCTTGATGCAGAAATTGATATTCTTAGGCCTTACAATGAACCAAGAAGAACTTATAATTAATGTCATTGGGCTTTTGATTCCCTCTTTGGAATTTCAGTTGATATCACTTTCTCATAGAAAATTCACAAAAAATGGTATGTCATTGAATACATATCCATCAATATGGAGCTTCACATGTGAAATTTGAAACTCCATGAGAATCACTATATATAAAAAAAAATTGGGATGAAAAAGTGAGCAGTGTACGCTATTTTCACATATTCTCCAACTTGGTCGTGGTTATTAGTCAAATGTTCAAATCTGTTTTAAATGTTTTCTAGGTTGTTTTGTGTGCTATACAGAATTACCAAGTCCTTGTACCAAAAAAGTATGATATGCTTTTATATTTACAAAAAATTTAACTCAAACTTCTCATTTTATCCTGTTAGAATAGGAATAGGTAAATACAATCCTAATTAGAATAAGAATATGAATAACAATAGTATATAAAATCCTAGTTGGAAAAGGATTGTATTTTAGTATCCTAGTTGAAAAGGAATCTATTATAGTATCTATAAATAAGGTCTCAATGTAATAATGTAGACAACACAATTCAATAATATTTTTTCCCATAATTCTCACATGGTATAAGCCAGGTTCTACTCTAGAATATCCCCTTCATGGAAGTAGAGCAATTGTTGATGCTCTTGTTAGAGGATTACAAAAGTTTGGTGGACAAATTTCTCTCAAGAGTCGCGTAAAAAACATAGTTGTTGAAAAGGGTCGAACTGTTGGAGTCAAACTAAGAGTTTGTTCGTGCTAGGAAGGTTGTAGTAAACAGCAATGCATCTATGTGGGATACCCTCAATTTATTGCCTCCAGAAGTTGTCCCGAAATCATATCAGGAGACAATTGCAACGACCCAACAGTGTGAATCGTTCATGCATTTGCATTTGGGTTTTGATGCAGAGGGTATATCTGATGACCTGGGAATCCATCATATCCTAGTTAATGACTAGGACAGAGGGGTTGATGCTAAGCAGAATGTCGTGTCGATATTTGTGCCAAGCGTGCTTAGTCCAAATCTTGCTCCACCTGGAAAGCATGTTTTGCATGCTTACTTGCCGTCAATATGATCCTACCTATATAATTTCTATTTTGCAGTAGGGTCGTGCCATCATTCCGACCCTACCTACATAATTCTCTTCTCAGTAGGGTCGTGTCATTATTCCGACCCTATCAATATAATTTTATTACTCAATTTGTGACCACTTTCATCCATCAAATCTAATAATTTGGTGCACAAGCAGGTTTTGAGCAGTTTTAAAGTGACTTTCTTAAAGTTCAAAAGATGCACGTTGCAGAGATGAGAATGCTGAGATGGATGTGTGGTCACACCAGGAGCGACAAGGTTAGGAATGAGACCATTCGGGAGAAGCTGGAGGTGGCCCTAGTGGCTGAAAAGATGAGGGAAGTGAGACTGCGATGGTTTGGACATGTGCAGAGAAGGAGTATTGATGCTCCTGTTAAGAGGTGCGAGAGGTTGATTTTGGGAGTTACTTGGAGGGGTAGAGGAAGACCGAAGAGGTACTGGGGGGAGGTAATTAGACATGATATGACGGAACTTGATCTCACTGAGGACATGACCTTAGATAGAAAGAAGTGGAGGTCGCGAATTAG